>JBBMHQ010063076.1:0-14451 GCA_037834295.1 Postelsia palmaeformis
TTGACCCCGGATCTGAGGTACGACTGAAGAGGGAGAGAGAAAAGAAGGGCGAAGATAATCAATGGGATGAGAAAAAAAAAAAAAAAAAAAAAAAAAAAAAGTCTGAATTACTTCTTGGTGGCAATGGATGTGAAAAAACAACGTGCAGGGGGTGATGAATATTGAATGTTTGGATATTTGACGGGAGGGGCAAGTTTTTTGGGCGGGACGGGACGGTAAAGACAACGGTGCATGACGGAACGGGACGGTAAAGACACCGGTGCATGACGGGGCGGGACGGTAAAGACAACGGTGGATGACGGGACGGGACGGTAAGTAACAGTATCTCGACAGGACGAGACGGTTATTTTCAACGGGAGTGATTTTCTTGACGGGACGGGACGGTAAGTTCAACGGGGCAGAAATTGATGACCGGACGGGACGGGACGGGGCGGCGGAACCAGTTTGACGACGGTTTTACCGTCCCGTCCCGTCCCGCCGTTACCGTCCCGCCAAAACACCGTGATAAGCCTTGGAATCTTCCACTTCCACCAACAGGTTCCATCTACTTCTTCCATGGAAGCTTCCACCAACTTCCATGAAAGATGAAGTAAACTTACTTTCATCAGAGCTTCTAATAACTTCGATGGAAGTATGTTTTAATTCCAAGAAAACTCCCACGAACCTTAATGGAAGTATACTCCCGTGGGAACTAGTGGAGGTTTCCATGGAAGTAGATTAAAAGATTGGAAAAATAACGTGGACCCCACCGTGAGTGCATCTATTGGCGATATGGCAGCTGGGTATGAAAACTTACGCCGTTGTGCCCATGTGCTGATAACACCTCCACCGGGCATGGTAACACTAGCTTATTGTTAAAGTTGCTGAAAATGCACTGCTCGACGGTCAGGTGGACTTCGAGTACGATGCTGTTTTCTCGGGGAACAAAGCATTGACGGACGGGAACGGCTTTGCGGGCTGCGGTGCCGGCATGTGCGTGGCCCCCGGCGGAGAAGTGACATTCAAAAGTCTATCGTCGTTCACAGAAAATGAAGCGGAAAGTGGGGGGTACGGCGGCGCGATTGCCAACTTTGGCGATATTGTCTTCAAAAGAACGAGCCGCTTCGAGTCCAATACTGCCAAAGGTGTGTAGCTCTCGGCGTTCCGTCGATTAGCTATCGTTTCTGACGCGGGCATCCCTATTGACCGGGCGTTGCTCTCTGATGGCACACCAAAAACTTCACAAAATACGATGAATTGTCCACCAGGCACCTGGTACGTCTTAGAAACGTTATTATCGTGCATTACTTGTTCATCATTCGCTTGACACGCCCGAACGAATAGGCTAGGTCAAATAAAAATCCCATCGCGCAGGGATAGCAAAACCGTCCTTATCTTCCGTCCGGTCGTTAAGGGACGAATCGATGCACACTTTGATAATCCTCCTGCTATTTTATGGAGAGTGCTGGGTTTTTTTTAAAGGCTCAGCATGCACCACACACCTCTCCACCTTCGCTCGATGCCTTCGTTATTCCAGCGGATGGCGGCAAAATTGGTGGCGGTGGTGGAGCAATCTATACGGGTTTGAACTCAACCACCTTGTTTAAACGCAGGGCAGTAATGCGGTTCAACGTCGGCGCTAGTGGGGGCGCTCTCTACAACCTCGGTACCACCATCCTGGAAACCGCTGGATATATCAGGGGTAACGATGCACTGGTGAGAAATGAACCATCAACAGCCCTCTGCGGTAAGTATCGGGAACGCTGAAGGTCAGTCTTTGTGTTGACCATGGGATCACTCATGGCGCAGAGGGCAGGGAGAACCCTTAAATTTGGAGGCAAAAAAATAAGAGAAGGCACAACGAAGACAAGCCACCGAGCTCCGTAGAGGGTTATACACAATGTCAGGTGTAAATGAGCACTTGGCAAGCTTAACCCCGTGCTCCTCCTTTCGGTACCTAACCTATGTTACGAAACATACATTCCGCTACAATCAGGGAATCAGCAGGGCGATCGGTGGCCATATGTACACCAACGGATCTGTTTCCATTTTCGGCGATGTCAACTTCCGCGACGGATTTGCTAGGGACGATGTGAGTGGGCGGAATACATACAGGCGTACCGGGTGCCGACTGTGCGCCTGATACACTGCTCTCCCAGGAAAGCACCTTGAATACCCATGGCTGTACGTCGGGATCCAGCGATGCGAATTCTGATGTAGGCGTTGGCCTAGAACGATAACTTGATTGGTCGGGTGAACATGCTTTGAACAAAGAGCGGATGCCCTACGTTTCTTCGGAAGGACGGATTATGAGTGCATTAAGAGGAAATACTGGTCCTGGTTGTGTCAGAACGAATTCGAAAAGGACTGATACACTACGCGTTACGCTAACGCCGATGGAGACGCTTTGGATAGACTGCGCTAAGGTACACCAAAAACGTGCCGTTCATTTTATACGCACATCCACAGAATATCAATAGGGGCAGCGCTTTCAACCAAGCATGAGACTTGGAGCTCTGGAGTCTACCTCGACCAGTCTTGAAGCTGATCCATATGGCGTGTGGGACGTCGTTTTTATACATGTGTGCCGATATGTTGACGATCACGAACGGTAAGGCGGGATCTCAGCCCCCAACATCAGAGCTGTCTCGAATCGACCATAGACATTTCTGCTTTGTGCCCCGCTCGTTTCCCTTTCTTGTTCATTTACACTTGGCTCGCACAACTTCCACTTCGACCTCACTGGAAGGGTGGAGCCGTGTACATCGATGACGGAGGCTCGTTGAACACGGATGGTGCAGTTGCCTACATCAATAACTTCGCGGTGAGATTCTCCCTGGTTATTTTGGGTCCATGCATGCCATATTGCGGAATCAGCGTTACTCGCAATTCCTGTCCTACGCTCGTTAGGAGAAACAACTTGAGGTGGTCACTCAACCTATGCACAACGTTTAGCACCAGATGGTCGATTATTTCAAAAGCTCTTTGCTAAATTGAACTGAACCTTTGTAAGGAATGTTCTCATTCAACACATTTATTGGCACTTGTCGTCCTGGCTCCGAGTTTAAATCGCCCGTATGTCGCGCTCTCGTTACGTGGGCGTTGCTGCCTGGATGAAGCTTGTTGTCCTCGTGGTCACTGATGTTATCCCGTACGTTTTCCTATCCGATACCACCCACCGCCACTATATGCTTGCTGTCTCGCCGACCACGACCACCTGGATACATGACCTGGCTTACTGGCCGCCACTGGCAACGATCGATGTCGATACAGTTCGGCAATTGCTCAGATGTGTATGCTAGCGGGCAAGACCCCGTGTGCCAACCTTGAGTAACATGGTTTCCAGACGGCCGTCTTTCCGCGGACCTGACGTGATGGTTAGCTTGGGGATGGTGCACATGCGCCTATTCCTCGTACAATTACATAATGCGAACAGTTCCTCGCCATCACGCACGTTGTCGATTTATTTTATACTGTTGTAGTGAAATCAAATGTACGTGTGGACAGACGACATAAAGCCGTTTTGGGATTCAGAATATCAGCAATGTGATCGGAGTAGTCGCCGAGCGGCGAGCGCTAAGAGAAGCTGCTGTTTTTTTCGCCAAAATCTAGTGTTGCTTTTTTTAAGATGCGTGGCATGTGTTCGCTCATAGAAAGGGCGGTTGTCGCTTGGAAAGGCCCAGGAGCCTGTATCTCTGTATATATGCCGTGTAAGACGCACGATATCATACCCCCTTCGGCGATTTTCCAATCTGGATTTCTCGACAACGGGGAGGGCATATACGCCGAGCGGTGCGTCCATGCAACCTTCTCGACGCAGTATTTTCAAAGCTACCATTTTCCTTGTGTGTGCCCCCTACGTTTTCGAGGAAGCCGGATCTGAAATTTGTTCCAGGGGGTGCGTCATCTTGCGTGTTATACGGTATTTGTGTATGTAGTCGATCGTAAGGAAACCGTCGCACGCAGACCGTTTCGTGTGAGGTAATAGGTGGCCGTGCTGAGAGCCGAGGCTTGTTAGGAGATTAGTTTCCAGTTGATCAAACGTTGTGTGCAGATAAATGTATGGAGGATGGGCAATGTGTGGTATCGTTCTTGTTTTGATAGCCTGTATGTGGCCTGATTTTGAGGCCATTTGTTATGATGTGAGCCCTGGTAATTGTTCAAAATGGGTTGTGTGTATAGAACGGGCTTTAATCCTATCGGAGGACGACTCATTGTTCTCTGGATGATGCCATGTTGAAGTCACGACCAAGTATACGTGCTGCTTGCCCTATTCAACGTTTTGCCTTCGATGGGAGTCGATGAATGGGTCCGAAACATGCTAGCCAAAAGTGCCCGATGGCAAGGTTACTGCATTCAGTAGGGGATTCGATCGGCACTTACTGTAGTGTCGACGGGTACACACGATGCTTCCAGGTAAGGTGTGACTTTTGAAACGCTGAGAGCTCAGTAGACTATTTGGCGGGGTGATATTCCCCCCTGGCGGCGTCTTGCGTGTGGCAACACTCTGTAGCTGTACGAATACAAGGGTGTCATTTCAATGGCTTGACGTTGTCTTATGTCATATCTGGTAGCCATAGGACAACATCTGTAGTATGTGGGGCTATGGTGTTTGAAATATTTCTTAATGTTGACGATCTACCCCTATCCGTTTGATGGGCTGGTCCAATTGCAGGATACATTTGATGATCGCCAAGCGGGGTATTCATGGTAATGTACCTCAGTTATTCGGGTAAAAATATCAGCCGCTGCCGTTTCCTCCGGGCTTATGATTGCGAGCAACAGATAAAGCGCTTGTGCCTTGCTGGTTGGGATAGCGAACGGCAGCAATAGTTCATGTGTCTTTGCAACAGCTGGCATCACTGAATAACACTATCTCGAGTGACGTTTTCCGCACCGCACATGCTATTTCTTGAAGTGGTCTATGCTACCCCTGTTATTCTGCTTTGTAGCTTATTTCTACCCTTCAAGAAAATGGCCGCAAGATAAGCGCAACGTTCTAAAGCGCAAGCCTCGATGCGAAGACCTTTGACAACTAAGTTTTTACCAAAGAATGACTCTGTCGCAGAAAAACGCACGAACTTATACGCAGCATCATAAACCAAATACCTGGTATACAACTAGATCGACATCCTCGAAGCAAAGGAATGAAATCGAGGCCTACTTCAGGTGGGGGGTGTTCTACGTGAGAGAATACACTTGAATAATAAAGAGCAAAAGCAGGTGCATGGAAGTAAGACGGCAATGTGCAGTACTGCGGAAAACAAGCAACCGGCGTGAATTACGATGAGCTGGTAGCGTCTAGGTGAGGCTTTCACCACGACTGCCGATGGCACTTGGGTCACCCCTATTGCGCCAATATTTTATGTGGTACCCTTAGCAGCCCCCTTGTCCCGCTCTCGTTGTATGGTATGGTATAGATGGAGGATTCCCTACAGCCGACGCTATGTATTCTCAGGATGCCTCCCATGCTCTCCATCTGATCCACGAGACATCAGGTTTCCGAGCGAGAACGTCTTGAAGAGAATCTGATCGAAACTCTCGACGACTCAAAGGTCCTGTGATGTAGGCATCAATTAACGTCGTTCCTGCTCTTTCTTTCTACGCCACACCCGGGGCGTGCATATCGCGTAAAGTGTGTATACGAAACATCCACTTATCGAGCGAGTGCAACACGAAAAAGCAAGGTATCAAGGGGTCAAGCTTCCGGAGATCCCTTGTCTTGCTGCGCTACCACTGTTGTTGTTTGTCGCAATTCGGGATCGTGGCATGGGCCTCCTGAAACGAGAGAGTAGGCTAAGGCCTCCTGCCGCTCGGCATGGAGTCTGCACCCCTCAGGGCGCGATGATGCCCCAGGCACACACCTGTTGTATTGCCTATGTGATTATGTACTGTACGATATACCACGGAATCTTGACCAGCACGCGCGCCCATCGCGATAATTTCTTGCCGGTCTCTGAACCCATCGATCAATGGTCCATCACCGGCCACTACGTAGTTTGGTTCAAAACAATAGAAGAGTGGGTCGCTTCATTTGATTTGATATGCCCCCCGCGGCCCAGAAGTATTGATAAGTAGTTTGGTGACGCTAGCTACCAGCCTCCCCATTTGTAGCACAACTACGCCGCAGGCGCGCTGGTCCAGAGCACAACTTAGAGCAGGATAGAGTTTGGCGCTCACCGGTCAGCATCCCCAAGAAGGACCTTGGCGGCATCGGGGAAGCCTGGCGAAGAAGCGCGTAGCATGTCGTTTATATGCGATACCTCGTTCATGACTAAGGAATAACTCAAAGTGAGGGTTGTTCCTCACTGTTTTAGCAGGTGTGAAGCCGTCGTGATATGCGTTTGACTTGTAATTGCACGGTCCACGCGTGCCTCCCCTCATTTGTTGCCGATTGGCGGTGTTCTCTAGGCTCCCCCGTCTCATGTTCCCGGAACTCCTTCAGGTCTGAACGCCACCCTCTCTACTGCATGTCTACTTCCAACAGCTCGTTTAGCTGTGCCCCTACCAGTCCTGCCAAAGCTCTCCCACCTGCGACTCAAGGGCAACCCTCTGTCGACCTCTCAACTGAGCTACCCCAAGAGCAGAAAGAACCGAAGGTCTTCCTTGCCGTTCTTCTCCTCGGCCAACATACGTCTTCCCAACGTTTAACACGCAGTGCGCTACAATATAGCTCCACAAGGAACGAATGTTGTCTTATCCCCTCCTCTGCCGGCAAGAATACATTCGCCAACCCATCCATAGAGGCGCTCCTCAATGGGCTCTCTTCGGGCCTACAGTGACAGTGCCCACCGTCTGTAGGCGGCGCTAGCTGTTCATCTGCTCTGCACTCAACAGGAGTCCAAGGCCTAGAATGCCCACGTTTTGCTAGGATGTGTCTGGTACGTACTGCCTAATTTCACGACTCGGCCGCCAAACATGCGACGATTGTTCTATACCACGTAGCGGTGCTGCGTTCGTCAACCTTCAATTTCCCCTCCAATTTCATCGCACCGCCATGCTCACGCATGCTGGCCATCGTTCGACCTCGGCGTGTTCCCGCGGGGCAGTTGCCACCAACAACCTTTCGCCTAGCAAGCGATAGCTGGCGTCGATGCTTCCCATTCAGCCCAGTGAACCTGCCAGATTCTTCTTTGCATTCTTTCCGCTCACGGTCGCATTCCTGCTCGCTTTCTTTTTCAGTCGTTTCCCTCGCGCGTTTACGAGGCTCATTCTGTGCTACAATCTGGTCAAGAGGTGGCAGGTGGCGAGGCTGGCGCAACATGTCGACGAATGCTAACTTGAAGTCTGGAGTGCGCTTGTCCTTGGGCGAATCGTGCTTCTCAGCGACATCGGAGCCGAACGCTTCTGGGAGAGAGCCACATTCGAGAATGTTGGGCGTCTGGATTATTGGCGTCAGATAAGGATCATCTACAAGGCCCTTGACCGGAATGGCGCGCTCGACACCTTTTACGCACACCTCTTTCTCCCTGGATAGGAAACACTTGCCACCAACCCCTTCCACTCCCTTTTCGTTCCACCCACCCCCCACCGAATCAAGGTCAGAATCAGGCAAGCGTGCAACATTTCCACATTTTGTTTGCGGCTGCTGCGCTTCCGTTTTCGAGCCAGCTTCTGCGTTACGGCGCGCATTTTCTGTGCCGCCGCTTTCGATGTGTGTTTGTGGCAATTTGGATGCCGGGAGTGGGAGTCCTCCTTCATGTAGGTTGGTCTGTTTGTCGACTGCTTGCGCACCTTTCACGGCTGCGGCTGGCAAGCCTTGAGGGGGAGCAGGCCGCTGCAGCATGTGTGTCGCGACTTCGCCTTCCTGAATGGGTTGTCCTTCCTGAAAGCTGCCGATTTCCTGGGCCAAGCTGACTACATAAGATGGGCTGGTCGATGTCGCCCCCCTGAATATGGTGCAAGGCAGAGTAGTAGTGGTGTCAAGAAGCTGCACAGTCATGGAGCCACTCGGCGACAAATTTGCATTTGACCGTAAGGCCCTACATAGAGTGATGTGTTGGAAGAGTACCTCAATCCGGCGTAACCTGCATCCAAGCGAGCTGCTGCAGACACTGAACTTTCACAATAGTTCTATCCCGAGTATTCGTTGCATCAAAACTGACTTAGAACAAATGTGAATATATTTAAGGTGTTTGATAATCCCTGAAGCATGTCTTCATTTTAAATAATAACAGTTCTACGCCAATAACAAGAAAGTGATATCGTCGAGTAAGTATTAGACCTCGAATAGTTGATGTCAACTATTCAGCAATCCATATTTCGGCTTTGTATATAAACATCACACGTGTCCGAGTAACGTACCAAAGCTGGCGCCTTCCCTGCAACTCCTGAGCTCGGTCAGCTGGCACCGCTTGCTGGGCCTGCGCTTCGTCGGGTGGTTCTCCATTGTCCCAGAGCATCACCAGCTCTGGACTTCGACTACAGTCGTCTTGGTCGTTCTCACGCCTCGACCCGCCCGGACGATGAGAGCGAGGCGGCGAGTCGTATGAATATGACTGAGGGTTTCCCACTCGAGGCATAGCAGGTCCGTCGTCCACGCTCTCAGACGCACTCTTTGGTGTGTAGATACCACTGTCAACCTGAACCTTCCCATGCCCTTTCTCTGATCCACGACTTCCTTCCTTTTCGTGACCCTCTTGTTTACGATTCTCCTTTCTTCCACGACCCTCCTTACTTCCATGACCGTCGTCGTTCTCATTATCCTCCTCCTTTCCATACCCCTCCTCCTTTCCATAGCCGTCCTTTTTTCTAGCTCCGAGGGGCTCCGCATGATAAGCTGGCGATGGCTTGTGGTTTGAAGAGGATGCAGCGCTGTTGCCTGTGGTCGAGCCAGGTGCAGAGTCTAGGGCTCCACTGAACAAACCCCACGTCCGAGCCAGTGACTCAAACTTGGCTTTGAGCGGTCGAAGAGCAACATATTGGCGGGGGAATGAAATTCGACTATTCGACGATTAGAGTAATACTATTTTCGCTAGAGCCGAATGCTGTTCAACGAGGAGGCAGCATTGCGGTCGGTGGTCGAGCCGCGAGTAGATTCTAGGATCTCACTAAAGAGACCCCACGCGAACCAGTGCCTCAAACTTGGCTCTGAGCGGGCGCACGAGCAACGTATGGGGGGGAAAGTAAAGTCCAATTATTCGTCGACCATAGTATTATAATGGGCACGGGGACTGCATGCTGTGCAGCGTTCTTATTGTGGTCAATACTGCTTACTGGTCAATGCAGCGACCAAACGTCGTTTCTCTTAAGCAAGCTATACTCTCTCACTACTCAGAGCGCCATGAAGAGTACCTGGCATGCTTTGGTCTCTCGGGGGTGTCGAAGGCTCGTTCTGGAGCTCGTGTTCTTGTCCGACACCGGCGAAGTGCTGTGCAGTGGCAGACTGGCAGAGCGTAAAGGCGAAGAATCGCCACGAAAAGTGTAAAATTCGTCAGGAATTGGCAGCCGTTGGGGGCGTATGCTCGGCTGATAGGCTTTCCACGTACTCCTGTGTCCATGACAGCAAGCTTAATCAGTCGCCATTATACGTGTGTATGCTGTCGGCGGCAGGATCTAGCACCACTGAAATCCACTCCAATGGATACCTCAGAACGTTTGCAGCACAGCATGTGTCTCTCCTTTAATCTGTCGGCAGCAGGATCTACAACCGCTGAAATCCACGCCAATGGATCATTCAGAACATTCGCCGCACAGCATGTGCGCTGCCTTACTAACAACGGAATAAACATTCTGAGGCGGTGACAGTGCTTCAGTCGCCGCCGAGACGTCAGCCGAAGCTGCTGATAACCTCCAACCTTACAGCCTAGAGAATAGTGGCTTACGAGCTCTAGACGGTGACTGGCGTACCTCAGGTTCCTCTCTAACCTCTTCTTCAAACGACCAGCAGCCCATGCGTTCGCGCTCATGGGCATAGGTTTCTCCCGTCAGGTCGATTGCAACGTCAGGCTCGAGGTTGGCAACCGAACTTGAGCGGCGTCGGCCATGCAGCAATGTGTGATGTTTGGAGGGTCAAATGGGGTTACGCGCTCAGATCTCGTTGCTCAGCCTCGTCCCAGATATTTCAGGTTTCAATAAAGTGGATATCCCCTTAAAGGTATACCGGCGCTCTTATGCCTATGTTGTGCAGGATGAGCTCCACATGAGCAGTTGAACACTGACGCGTGCTACGGTAAGGTGCTGCTAATCTGAGGAGCTCTCTGCCTCAGACAGAACCAAACAAAACGTGGCGTTGGAAAAAGCAAACGGGCAGCCCGATGAGCAATCCCATTGCCTCTGGGTACGACCAGAGGCATAGTAAGACTCAACGATGTTAAGTAACTTGGTATGGTAGAGTATCAGTTCAGGACCCCCGTCTCTCAGAAAGGACAAAAAAGGCTCAAAGTACCTCTATCGTAGCACAAGTCAGTAAAAAAACATCATTAGCCAACGGCAATAAGCAACGCCTCTTGAGGGGTGGTGCTTTATGGTGTCATTTTCTCCTCGCGTGAGTACGCAGGTCGATATCAATACCAAGCACCGGAAATATTGCTTCAAAGAAGTATGTTCGCGCAACCAGACCGATGTGTCTATGTCTGAGTAATCTATAACCACAACGATCATACATCAGCGCCATACTACTGTAATCGGTAACATTCCATGTGAGGAGCCCGACCGGTCAGGAAGCACTGAGCCGAAAGCTACAACCCCTACCTTGGAATGAGCCAATACGTACCCAACACTTACCGAGTCGTGTGGTATGTCTCATCTAGGCACACGGTCTGACGAAGGAAATACGCATGCTACCATGCTGAGGTTTTTGTCTGCGACGGGTATGGATTATACCTTCGCTAATTTTGTGAAGAGGTGTCTTTGGTCGTGTTGTGGCTCCCAGCCCTCGTTGATGTAGCTTTGTGGCGACGATGCAATGGAAGCACCCGAAACCCATAAGATGCTGAAAAATACGTAAATGATATCAGGTATATAAAAAGTCGTGGTGTTCACCTGAGACAGTCTTCGTTGCGTATGTCCGGGAAACTGGACCCCTCCCATGACCTAAATGGTCTAGACGGTGTTGTCACAGGTTGAGCGTCGCCAATCATTACCCCCTTGGAAAAGCTTGGCAGTCCACGACCTCCTGTGGGCCCATGTGTGTCAATCACGCCAGTCTCGCTTGCGCTTATATCAGGGTCGCTTGTTGAAGCCAATTGGGTGGTGGCATTACCAATGGGTTGCGGTGATGTAGCGAGTATATCGGACACAGGCGATCCATCGTGAGCTATCTCGACCCCAGAGTTGAAGAATCGCATCGGGTTCCCCTGGTGGGCCATTGGAGATGTATCGGGGGCAAGTGATGCGCGCTTTAGATATCAAGCCGACCTATTGAATCTAGCCAACAGATTCGTTCGCTCAGGGTAGTTGAAGAGCGCATCCGATCAGCTCAGCACACGAGAACAAGTAGAGGCACCCCGAATATCCGGAAGTGTGATGTGCTCTGCTTGGCCTTCAGACAGAGTGCTGACCCGGTACGTTCAATGTGCAGCCCTATGCGAGAATGCCGTCGTTACCAGATTTCGTTTGGAGCATCTATGTTATATGGCCAACCACATCAAATGGGCAACATGCAGCAGTCCCCCAGGAAGCGATTCCGTACTCTCAACGCTTCAGAGTCTGAGCTCCTTGATCTTCAAACACTTTGAACCAGGAGATTTTCGCACGAGGGACGAAGGCCACTTGACTTGTTCATGCTGCGGCACGGAAGGCTCTGTTGCGTGCCATGATCATTTACGGAATTGTCCAGGGTTTGCATGATACCGGTTGCCATGGCAAGCTATGAAAAAAGGTCATTTTATTGCCATAAACATGCCCGAAGGTGGCTGGCGTATGATGGCACACCCATAGGTATCCCACGACCTACGATGTCATGGGAGTAGCACGGTGATCAATGCTATTATTATGTGTGGGACTTCATGAAGACAGTAGCATTGCAGTACAGTCACAGTCACCCACAAATTGACACCCTCGCGGAGGGCTGCAGCACTGCCACTAGCCTGTGTGACACCACCATGGCAGACGACAGGATCCTGACAATGCCATGAAGGCCTCTGACTGGGCTATAATCATTCACCGAAAGGCCATGGTATGGCTATAAAAGTATCAAGTGCCAAGCATCGATATTCGAAATGCGGTGTATTCGACCCACGTAAGGGCAACTTTAGTGCAAGGACCTACATTATCTGTATTACCGTGGCAGTGCCATGGCACAGCCGTGCGCCTTCATGACGGTACCAAGGACCTGCCATGACACCATGGCATTTCATGGCACTGCCATGACACAGTAATCTGCGATGGCGCAGCCGTGGTACTGTTATAATAGTGCCATGGAAACCCATGGCAGCCCCTCTTGACATTGTTTTCGACGGTACCATTGCACCTCGGCATGGCGCGCCACATGTATGCATTTCCATCACTTTGATTTCACTGCTTACCATGGGCTGCGGTTGCTAGATCCATTGGGCGTTTTCATTTACTGTCGCGGACTTTCACTGCAGTGGTCACTATGGCACTCAATGGCACTGTTATTAGGCTACTGTGTGCGTTCGAAGCACCTATCATGGGCTTGCCATCGGCTTGACATCGGCTCGCCATCGGCTTGCCATCGACTTGCCATCGACTCACCGTTGGCTTGCCATTGGCTTCCACGATATCCCAATGCTTGCCAAGGTACCGCCACGGGCTTTCATGACACCGCTATGGCACAGTATTGACACTTCAATGGGCTGACATAGCTCTCCCATGGGTTGTCGCTAGTCTTCATGGCAATGCCAAGGCCCGTGTCACGGGGGTGCCATAGGATGTGGTACGTACAGGAGTACCATGGCATGGGTATATCATATATATCATGAACGTAATAATATCGCTGCCATGACAGTCGGTGCTCCAAAAGCCCGCGCAAGTGCTGTGAAAGCCTGTCAAAGTTGTTAAAAAAATGTGAAAGTCCATGATATATCGTGAGCTCCCATGGCAGTGTCATGTGCCATGACCCATGACATTGCAATGGGAGTGCATGGCAGTGCCCCATGAATGCCCACGGCACAGGCACGAAATGCCACCGCCATGATCAACGCAAAGAAGCAAATGCATCCCATACAGATATGTCGCCAACGGAAATCCCGGAAGCATACTTACGCTGCCAATCAAGACGCCCCGTATCACCGCTGCTATTGATCGTACAACAAGCAGCCGAGGGAGACCAACATCTCATTTTCCACCACTCGCATTGCGAATCGTCTCCCGCAGGCTGGCTCTTTCATTGTCGAGTCGCTCTCATTCAAAATGATGCTCAGATTGATTTCAAGTCATAGGACTAGTCGTCACACAACAGGGTGGAGGCAAAATGAGTGGCTGTCTCGATCTTACGACAGGCAGCTGGTGGCCTGGGTGAATATGCCTCACGCTTTCTCCGTCTCTTGGAAATTAATCCAAGACAGCAATAATGTAGTCAACAGTACTTAAATAGAGCAGGGCATACAGACAGTACCGAATGAAATCGTATTCTTCAAAAGCGTATCTTGGATAGTACCTGAGGTTCGCCTTCGCTTCCCAGAGGCTGTCCCTCGTACGAGTAGTCCCCTCTCGAATCCCGTACTTCATCACCGCCCCCGCTGAACACTAGTTGTCTCCTCTGCAGGTACGGCGTTTGCAGTGGACAGATAGGGTTTGCCTCGGATATCAAGGGGGATGCTGGTTGGTGTTCTTGCTGAAACGGCCCAGCAAAGTGGCCGGCATCTTCAGCAATGCCAGGTGCCCGCGCGCTTGGCTTGCCCACTGAAGCGATATCACCGCGATACACGTATGGGACGGCTCCGAGAGGCGGTGTGACGTCAAGATTGAGCATCCCGGGGCGACAGGGCCCTTCCCGAGGGCCGCCCCCGGGGCTTTCGAGGGGAGAGGTGGGGGAGCTCATATCTTCCGCGGGCTGCTTCATTGTGGTGGAGTCGGATTGGGGGCGTTGAACGGTAGCTGCTATCGTGTGTCCCAGGGCGGGTAGTCTCGGTTGCCTAGCTTGAGCCCATCGAGACTGAAGCCTGGAAACATCGGTAGACTGTAGTCGAGCAGAGAAAGATACACAGAGGAAAGGGGCGGAGGTTAACTAGTGGGATATCGATGTGCATCATGGAGGCAAAGACCAACAAATATCAGCTCAGGATGCCACTTCGATCGGGGTTCCGCGACTCACAGAGCTTCTACGGTGATGACGGCTCATTCAAAGACTCGTCATAGTTGGATACAGCGGTCCTTGTGGGCACAACCAACTGGTGGCAACGCCGAAAAAAACACGATTTTGTGGTGCGTAGCTTAGATATTTCTCTCGCAAACGGTGCCTCGGTGTTCTCCAAAGACCTCGGAAAGAGTAAGGACGGTCTGCGAGCATTCGTTAGAGGCTAACATTAGCATACTTCCCACCACAGCCACCTGTCTTCCGTGCGAAGT
>JBBMHQ010063087.1:0-11384 GCA_037834295.1 Postelsia palmaeformis
GGGTGAGACGGGGGCAAGAATATTTTCCCGATTTTGTCGGCTGTGTTTGTATCTTCTGATTCGCTGGTTGGCTCGGTCGCAGTCGACAGGAGTTGCACTTTATGAAGCCTTATTTAATATTTTATTCGTTTTTAACATATATTTTAGCCATCGTGGGTACCAGTAGGGTATAGCAAAAAGAGATGTTGATGGCGGGGTATTTGATGCTCTGACGGCTCCAAACAGCGGCTACTTCGTGGGCAAACAATTGTTTACAGGCTGTTGTGAGGGACTGGGAGGTGGAATACCCATGTCACGCATGGCGGTCGTCGTACGACCAGATAGACCCTCATATACCTACACTATCGGGACGAAGCACGTCGGCTGTGGAGGGGCTGGGAGGGACCGCGGGTTAATTGGTCCGGAAGGTAATGACGGGGGTATCGTTTGACAAAGATCGGACTAGGATCATCTTCAGCTGTCGCGAAGACATCAGGATTCACGTGACGAAAGCATCGCGATTCGTGACATTCCCAACTGCGATTCGTAGGCGACTTCTGCCACGAGCCTCGTCGTGACATTCACATTCCTTTTGCTTTTGCTTCCGAAGGTTGGAGTCGTAACTTCGTCGTCACGATTCGTGACGAAATATTTTGGTTCACAACAAATGTTGTGATCCGTGATTTTTGCCGTCCATTGATACACAGTGTCCTAAGGCCTCTTGATCAAGGGGCGGTCGGAGGGAGGGGGGGAGGGGGGCGTACTCATTTGATGCTTGCCTTAGTCTCTTGACCATTGACCACGCATCCCTTCCGAGACGGAGCACTGTTCCTACTCTTTATAGAGACATCTTCAACAACTGGGCGCTTATTAAGTTGTTTCCATATTCTACATACCAGGTACAAAAATTCTGCTAGTATTACCCCCTTCCTGTTATTTGGCCGCCGATGGCCACCATTTATCTTCCAGGAAAGCGATTGTTTCCTTGCTATAACCTAGTGTATCAAACCCCTCCATGCCACATTCGTCTATTATTCTCAATGCTTCTTCTAACAAATCCCGTTCCTCCTTGTACGTTTCACATTCTCCTCGGAGGGCGTGATATTTGGCTGGTATGCGCGCTACGGGAAGGGGTGTGTGCTAATGGGTGTGTGCTAATGCTCATGCATGGCCGTGAGATGGGGGGAAGGGAGTGGGGTGGGGGGTGGATGAGGGTAATGTATGCTGTCGCTTCATCGCCTCAAACACGAGGCTGTGTGTGTGGGGGGGGGGGGGTAATCGATAGGAGAGATGTACTCGACTTCATGCATGGCCGTAGTCGTACGACCATATTGTAGATCCTCGCATCCCTATATTGCTGGGGCGGAGCATGTCGGGCTTTCACCAACCAAGCAGACATTGCTCGCACCAAGCGCGAAGCGCCGTGAGGTGTCTGGCGAGTCGCATGTAAGCGTGAGCTGCATCTTACTACTGTAAGAACCGCTTGTGAGGCAGACTTGCATATGGATGCCAGCTTCAATGAGTTATTTCAGTTTTCGGTTTAGCCAATCCCAGAGACGGCAGTGGGAGTACTATGTAAATGCCTCACCTTGAACTATGCGTGATACTATCAATTCCCTTGTGCGGAGTGAAGATTCTTTACCTCGCACAACTGATCCAACTAGGCGACCAGCTATGGGCGACCGGCGGAAAAAACAAACGGCACCCTGGTTGTCGAGCTCACGTAGTGAGCGGCATGTTTTACAGCAGTGCCCTTGCCAACCGACGCCAACGCAACCTTCATAGGGGGGAGGTGAAAGGGGGCATTTATTTTGCACCGATTTTGGAACCATATCGAAGACGTGGCACCGGCGTTCGGAAATCGGGGATACCCTGGCAAGCTTGGTCATTCCTGGCTGCGGTCACTCGCAAGGGGCGAGGGTCCGGTGATGGCGTAGGCTTGGAGCACAGCTCCGGAACACCCGCGTGGTTCACGCGATGTTGGCAGGACACCACATTTCCCCTGACTGGTCCCTTGCCTTGTCAAACGTGGTAGGTGGGCTTCGCTTGGCTCCCCCGGCCCGGCGCAGGGCCGCCCCGGCCAGCAAAATTCGGCCCACAGGTAAGATGCCAGGTGAGGGACAAGGGAGGAGGTACTATAGCACCAGTACCAGGGTAGAGAAATGCTCAAGGCAAGCGAAGCGTTTTTTTACGTTTCAGAGACATGCCCTGATTGAAAGATCAGCACGTTGGCGAGCTCATGTTGATCGGTGTACTCTTCATGGCGGGTGAGCTGCGGCTTATGAGGGCCGGGTTCGTGGGGGCGGCGGGGGGGGAGTGTTTTCTCAGGACACATGTAACAATTCGGGGGACCATGGGAATGAGGACCAAATATTTTGAGTTAAGACAGCGAAATATATAGGTGTTTGAGTGTACCATAGGTCCTATGAACTATGGCTCCCCGTAATGGTGCCTGAAAGAGTAATGTAATGACTTCTTAATCGGTCGATCGTTTGACAGGATGCGTGAATGAGCGATAGATCGGGGGTTGTTGCTTGTTCGCTATTCATTGATCGATGGATGGAATACGTGATGCGCTGGTTTTGATCGACTTTAATCACGGAGTGATACATGGTAGTAGGTTGATTGTCGCCGTCACTCCCGATTTCGAATATCTTTCTCTTCCTTCATTGCTGTTCATCTGTTTCCATCATTCTTGTGCACAGCAGTAAGAGGTAGCACTGCATAGTACCTTAAAAACTTTGCGACCTATGGCTCCCGTGACGTTGTAAAGGGAAGGTGGCGGTAACGGGCCGGGAAGTCGGTTTCCTTGGCGGGGAAGAATAGGGGGGCCCCTCCCTGCCTAATGCATGCCTCTTTCGTATGATTACATCGCTCGAACAAGCGACCAAAAGGCATGGGTGTGACGTATCGCCGCAAGTGCTCCGTGGTGTCGGTTGTGGCTCGATCGACCAGACGCTTGAGTGCGGGCGGGAGGTTTGTTGTCGTTTTCACGCCGCGCTCTTATCACCTGCCACGAGCGCCCAGGCACTAAAAGGAAGTAACGATAGATAGGTATGCTCGGTAGGTACTACAGCAGTCGCCTGAACACACGCGTTTGGATACCACCTATTTACAACAAGTGTGGTATACGTTAGGCAGTGGTACTCGTGCCAAGCATGAACCCAATTCGCCTCAAAGGGTAGCTTTGTCCGTAGAAGAGGTAACGGCCTCCGCAAACGAAGTAACGGACAAAGCAGGGTATATATGTGGAGATAATGTGGCATGTCTGTATCGGGAACTGGGATAGAGCAAGCTCGGTTGGAAGGGAATGACCTCTTCTCAGTCCTTCTAAGCAAGGCATCGAGCGTAGGTCAGCATCTCCACGCCGGGCACGAGCAAGTACGAGGTCCTGTGACGAGCACGGGCAGGCGTGAGGTAGTCGCTGGCTTGTCGATTCAAGCCAGGAATTTGTGCCCTCTTCTTTCCTGCCGCCCCACTCCCCCTATTTTTTCTTTCGAAAGGGGGGGAAGGGGGGGCACGAGTAGCTGGGGTTACGGCAGAAAATTTTGATTTGTTTTTTTTTCCGTTGTGGTTTACGTGAGTAGTTCGGAGGAGTAGAATAGTACCGTACCATTCGGAGGCTTGGTCATCCGAGACAACTGTAGGCCGTACTAGCTAGGAACCCGGCCGGTATAATAGGAGGGAGAGGTACGTAGAATATGGTGGTCGAGATACTCAGGGTATTGCCGGAAGCTGCGATACAGGTATCTGGCCGAGGGGTGGAACCTCTCTCTCTCCTACGACTCAGGAAACGATAATACAATGCAATTCGAAAGATATACAATAAAAGCGCCTGGAGCTGGGTATAAACATCCGGGGCAACATTCAGGAAACGCGTGTGCGTGAAAAAGAGGAGGAGAGAGAGGGAGAAGTAAAAGGAGTAAGACAGAAGGGAGAGAGATAAGGGAAGAGAGAGGGAAAGAGAGTAGTAGGGAGAGTAGTAGGGAGAGAGAGAGAGGGGGCGAGAGAGAGAGGTCCCTGATATGGCTGGTAAACTTTGCCTGTGTATTACGTAAAAATAAATAACATTCCCGCGCGCGCCGATTAATAGGCGGGAGTTTTCGTTCCACCATCACAGTCGGCGTGCTCCGCTGCCGCATATCCCCCCAGTATTCCAACGCGGCTGTACACAACACTCCACTGCTGTTGCCACTGCAGCTTGCGTAGGAACTGTCCAGCGCTAAATGATTATGCTGGAGGAACGGGTTTCGACTCCAGATGGGGGCTGCCTCATGCACCTACCCTTGCACCTGTCTTTTTTGCACCCATACGTCTGGTGATACAAGTTCATCGGTGATATTCCTAGTAGCCACGCGCACACATCCGAGTCCGTATCGAGGCGACTGCCCCGAGGTGTGGACAGGGGGGTCGTATCGCGCTATATAAAACCGAAAATAGGCTGGTTGCCACTTGCTTCTCTTCGGATCGGCATCAAACCAGTTCTAAGCTCAACCCCATCGCCGATCAATACAACCCCGCCCACCATACACGCAGGTACTCAGACGACAACAAGGGAACAGCACAGCAAGCATATTGTTGTCGTGTTGTACACTGCATCTGTAATAGCAAAAAAAAAGAGAACCGTGTACGCCACAGGGGTTGATGTTAACGAGGAGTGGCTTCCCGTTTGTTGCCAGTATTTTCCCGATTTGTTTTATGCAAAAGTCGCAAAACTCCAACCCCGAAAACTAACGTCATCAAGTTCCTGAGGGTTTCAGGAAATTCAAGTACAAGGCTGTAGAGGATATGGGCAGCTCCACCGCTCGAGCTGTGCCACCGCTTGCGAGCGCACAAAGCTGACTGACCAGGATCGTTCCCAAGGCGCAACAGCTTTCTGGACTCTCGTGGCCCAGTTCACAAGGCGACCGTACCGAGCTGGCCGACCGACTGAGCTCGGTAAGGGCAACAGCTGAGACCTTGTCGCGATATACGCGTTGTAGCGTGACGAGTCGGTAACTTATTTCATTTCACAAATCACCGACACCTGCCTACGAGTCAGGCCGATGACAGTTGGACAACTGCACGGATGGGTTCCGCGAGCCAACTGAGGCACGTACTCGGTAATACTCAAAACCTCTCGCTGAACTTTGGAGAAAGCCGAATTTTCAGGGCAACACGAAACATCTTAAGGGGACACTATCAATAGCACGCTCGGGAACGCGTCGTCAAGTACCCGCGCGTGGGCATTTCGGCAACATATATATATATATTCTAGGAGTATATACACAACCTGGTATTAGATTCAGGGATTTGCCACCAGGCCCCGTATTTCCTGGTTGTGGATTGGTTGACGCAAATATACAAGAATTCTGAGTTTTTTAGCCCATGCTTGCACTTGTTTGGGCCGAAAATCGTCATACCCGTTATGGAAACGTAGATTTGCGCCCAGGGGTATACTCGATGACGACTGCCCGAAAAAAATAAATCATCCGTCTTGCAAACAGCAATATTCTAATGAAGGCCATTTCTTCATCGGTGATTTAGCCATTGTGCTATAGTCCCTTGCGTGCAATGAAACTTTTGAGCGTTGTTCGTAGGTTTTATACTGCCCGCTCGCAACTTCCAATACACGGAAACACCTCGTAAGTCGTTCCTCGCTGCCTGCGACTGCCGTCTGGCGCACCCGACGCCCTCACAGACCCCCATATAAGCATCCCTTATTTTCGCGGGCTGTACTTTCCTGTGGAGAGCTGTAGCCATCTACAAGTGAGGTGAACACGTTCAGTTGGGCGTTATTGTTGTTGTTATTGTTGTTGCTGTTGTTGTTGTTGTTGTTGTTGTTGTTGTTGTTGTTGTTGTTGTTGTTGTTGTTGTTGTTGTTGGTGTTGTTGTTGTTGTTGTTGTTGTCTCATTTTGTGCACACCATATACATTCCGACCAGTTTCTACGACTGAAGCACCCTTGAGAGTTGAGCTGTAGCCCTCTGTTGAGAACCTGTGAGGCATCAATCTCGACCAAAGCACAAGCTGCTGTGGTGACCCTTTAGCAGGTCACAGTCGCTCTCCGGTGAGCACAAAGAAGCCCGAAGTTCGAAACGCATCTAAACGCAGCGCGTTAAGATAGCTATTCTTTCGTTTTTGTTCCGATCAAACTTCTTGAAGGAGCAACCGGACACCCGAGCACCAGGGAACCAGGGGACGCTTGGGTGCCAGCGTCTCCTTGCACCCTGAGCCGTACGAGTCCGAGAAATCGCCGATATGGAGCGTCCCCGCCCAGGACTTCGCCATGAGTATGGAGGCAGAACCCTACACAGGTCAGAGCCGGCCCTCTCCCGTCGCTGGACCTCGGGGCTTGGGTCGACGCGAGCGAGAGGGGGGCTGATGAAGGATCCGGCGCGAATGACACCACCATCCCCCATACCAAAGGCACAGGTGTCATGGCAGCGCCTGAGGAGCCGCACGGCGACGAATCCTCGTGGCATGTATACGCAGTGTAATGAGTTGGTGGTCTCAGGGAGTCGCATGTCCAGTGTTACACATGAAACGACGGGCGCGACACATTGATCCCACGCAAGCGAATATTCACTTCCTGTGCTTCGTAGGTAACGACAGCTTACTACGTGTGTTTTTTTCAGCTCCTCCTGGTTGTCTGCTTGCTGAACTCAAAACCGCGGCGGGGTGGGCGCACCTGCCAAGCAAGTACCTCGAGGAATGTTTCAACTCGAGAGCGCACACATCCATCCCAGTTCATGGCCCTCCTCCGAAACACTCCGCCTTATTTCGGCAGACCATGGTAAGTAGGACCAAATATTGTGCGTACACATACTGTAGCGAAATTCATTGGAATCCCGTCATAGTGACCAACCATGGAGCACCTACACACCGCACTCATTGCGTAACCTCTTGCCTGACACAGCAGAAGTTGAGGTTCTTATTTGGGACTATTCATAGTGCGTTCTATGCTGACTCAGGTTATGTAACGATTCCCGATTTCCTCACAGCGGTTTCTCGTGAATCCCAGTAGCCCTCGTCTCGCAAAAAGCATCCTGCCGCGTGCCGTCTGTCTCGGCCCTTTGAAGTGCATAAGGCCAGGTAATTGTGCCGATCATCCCCGAAGATAACCGATTGCCAACGCGACACTGTTTGTCAGAAACGGTTTATAAATGGCGGGGCTCCCTGATCCATAATCGCTGGAATTTCACTATTCTTTGAGAGCTCTTTTCGGTGTATAATCATCAGGACGTGGGTACGTCCGTCAACCATTGCACTTAGATTCTCCCTCCCGGTGTCAGATTTTGGATGACACGTTGAGCCCCCTCGTGTGAGGAGACTCAGAGAAGAAATGGCGTGCACCTTTGCCGAAAGTACCGGTCGACGTTGTGTACCGTACACATTCATTTTTCGTTTTAATATAGAGGGCCTATTGTAACAATCAGAACACACGGCGTGTGGAGCTCCTGCCCCCAGGTGCCACAGCGCGTGTTTGGACACAATGTTTGACGCATGCGGCCTTATGGTAGACGTGCACCGTTGTTTTTGTTCTCCCGAGGCTTCTGACTTGGGCAGCTTAGCGGCCACATACCTCACCCGAAACCGACTTCAGCGAAGCTCAAAGTGCAATGATTGTTGAATAATGAACAGCAGCAGTCCCATACTGTAGCCCAAACATGTAAAAAAAACACGCTTCGAAACAAAGTTGGCATTCCGACGATTTTGGGCCAAGGAGCCCCGTCATTCGGAAACGATGTTTAGCGGAAATGTGCTACCTCTCTATCGTAGCACACGCCCGCCGTAACATACATTAATCCGGGACAAGCTCCCGTTTTCAGGTCTCCACCAGCCACTTTGCACATATTAATTATAGTTTGCCCGCGTCACTTTGTACATACCGACTATAGATAATTTTTCCGGCGGGGACCACCGGCCGCGCGTTTTTTTTCACCCACATGGTGACAGAACAGGTCAAGCCTTGTTGACGACCAGGACCCAGGACGAGGCACCAGATACAATAACCAAATATGACCCTGATAAACACACGACTGTAGTAACGTATGAAGTATACCAGGTTTATACTAGTGCTCGTCTCCCTTCGCGAGCCCACTGATTGCCGTAGTACTGGGGAGCATGATATTTCAGAACACATCACATGCCCCAAAACCTTTCCTGGTATGTTTCAGTATTTTTACCAAATTCGAAGCGTATCTGCTCCTGATTGCTGAGCTCTTCCTTACTAATAGCGGCTTTACCGTACCCCACAACGTGTCTTGGGTTCTTATGTACTATTACTATTATGGGGAGCCGTAGTTAACAGGACCTGGGGTCCACACGAAAGCCCAAATATTTACCTATTTTTAGTAACAATATTTGGTCCTATTAACTATGGACCCCCGTAATAATCGGATCTCATGAAAAATCGATTTTGAAGACGCGAAAATTGACGGAAACAAACAAGTTAACCGGCGTGTACAGTACCTACATACACCGGTGGGGTATGCGTGTGTTGCGGCAATCGCAACACACGCGTGATCACGCCCCCTTGCCAAAACAAGTATATCATAGTATGCATCCTTCTCAAGAGAGGTTTGCCCCGACACGTATATACAAGCTTTTTCTTGCTGCAATACACTGCGCCTACTGTTCTGAGGCGTTCTACGATGATAGAGATCCCCTCTATTTGTTATGAGGCTCCTAGTTCTCCCCAAGGTCCCCCCAAGGTACAAGGCCGTTTTCAATGAGGACAAACATACGAGAACGACTGATGCCTCGTATACACATGCATCTCGCATGTGCACGTACGCATTATGCCACAAAAAATGTAGAACACAATTTTTGTATAAGACTCATTCTTCATTTGGCGCCCGGCAAGGACGCGGTGATAGCCCCTCAAGTGTGTGACCCTTATCGCTAAACGTCTCTTCTCGAGTACTATTAGTACAATTCCAACGTGCTGTTGTTTCTTCTGTTGTCGTCGCCGAAGATAAATGCTGATCGATGTCGTATAGTAGGAGGCCGTGGTATGGCTCCTTCACGGACCACCCCCTGCTCGTACGCTAACCATGAGTGGCACATATTACACCAGTATAGGAAGGCCACCTGAGGCCTTGGAGCGCCGAAAAAGACCGGCCCTCCGTATCGGTTTCCGGAAAACAGAAGATACCTCCGGAACCACAGCAGTTATTCATTTACACTAAAAATAAAAGCTCAAGTCGCCAATTCTTCATCTTCACCTACCATAATAGGGATGTCACTACTAATGCTATCATCATCCCTGGCAGCGAGACACCTATGAATAGCCCGCTTCAACTAGGGGCGTTTGGGGCGATCCAATTCGGTTGCGGTCCACAGTGAAACCACTTGACACCGACAAACGCGATGAGTGAGCTACGGACGAATACTATCCGACCCAAAACCGTGACCCAGAGGGTAAAACCGTCCGTTTGGGCTCTTTCCCCCCCCGCATCAGCTATTTTTTCGTGAATTGAGACTTTTGCGATAGCGTCTATAGCGAAAGAGCCATATGTCTAACAAACACAAAACAACAAAAAATCACCACCAAATTATTAGCAAGCCCTCTATAAAACAACTCTAGGCTAAGGCCGACAACGACCTTAACCCTTTTAGTAGCGCAGTCTCTTGAGACCCGCTTAGGGCACAAACTACTCAGAGTTTGACTGGCTAGTCACCAAAACAGAACTGCGGTTCCGAAAGGGCCCCAAACGACCAGTCCCATTCATGCCAGGTAGCGTAATCGATCCCGAGGCTGTAATACCTCTCATTGACCGCCCCCTTGCTGCGCCAACACGACCTAAATGGGATGGATGGAATCTTGAACCCTAAGACCAAACGAAACACTTGGCGCGTCGGAGAAGGCAGATGCCTCTATATTGCCTAATTCATCGTGGCGGGGTTTCTAACCTGTTTGACAGCCAAGACATCACGACCACTACATCCACAGCAGTTGTGATACCTTATTTTACATGTATTTTGGCGCGGTCTACCCCTCTCGAGTGCTGCCTGCCACTTCATGACGCCCGCCCCCCCCCCCCGTGAAGCATTCTCTGAAACACATGCTGGTGCCTGATGCCTGGTAGAGGAGAAGCCAGAGTACATGATGACTGCGTATCACACCGTACCAGCCTTTGCGCAAGAAACCGGGATGCTGGCCCACGCTTGGTTATTGGACAAGTACCGCTTCCCGAAACCATCGTTGCCTCGGAATCTGAAGCTGAACTGTTTATGGGGCTCGGTCCTACGGGAGTATCAGTAGTACAATTTGTACATGCCGGTTGGCGCAATGACAAACGCGGCGCTATCAATGGAAGGGACACCATGCGGCGTGCACATCGTGGGCATCACCTACTACATGCTACTCGCGTTTCTTGCTTCAGACGAACATTAGTGTTTGGGATACCGCATCCCATGTCGCGGTACAACAAACGTGGAACGAATATCGATATGCCAGGCTCTAGAAACGTCGAACTGCGATAGATCGAACTTCGTATGTATCGTAATGAACGGTTTGCCGTTAACCCTGAGCGAGAACGTCGGATGTCGAAAATCGAGAAATCTCATGTCATTTCCGTATCGAGCACCGGCCGCATTAGCCGTCCATCTACACAGCTAACTTTAGCGACATATTTCCTAGTTCACTCAAGAAGCCCTGCCTACTTCATGTGGCCGAGCCCGTAGTCGTCGTTCGCTTTCGACGCACTTTTCCATGAAGGGCCTGGATATCGTAGCGTAGATAACCGGCATTCACTCCTTATCGGAGAGAAGGCTCAAGTGCATGTTCCACCAGCATGCCACCAAATTTCCTGGGGCCGGTGGTATATTCACAAAGTGAGTGAGGCGGAACAAGGGGATAGGGGGGGCCGGGGTGGGCAAAAGGAGAGGGAAGGGAAGAGTCTTGGGTAGAGGGGAGAGGAGGGTGAAAGGGAGTGGTGAGGAGGGTTGGGTTGGTTCGGCCGACAAATGAAAAAAATATTCCCCCTAAAAATCAGGCAGGTACGGAGGAGGAGGAGGAGGATAGGATCGGGGGTGCACCAGATGGCATTCAGAAAGGGATGCAACCTCAAATAATTTACACGCGCGAGAAGAAAACCAAAGAAGAACGGGAGATCAACCTGTTATCGATTGAGGGTGTGGTGGGTTTCCATCGCGGCGGTTCGAAGGCGTTTCGACCCTCTCCCGGACTCCCTGATGACCTCAACGGCTCTAACTTCGATCAACGAGGGCAAGGGGAACAGGGTCACAACGGAGAGCAAGCTTGGGGGAGCTGGTACGGCTCACCGTTTGGCCTGTCCTGTCTTCTACAGAGAATGGGGTGCGGTCTACACGAAGCGTCGTTTAGCTAAGCAAGGCCCAATGCTAGGAGAACGCTGTCCATTCCCCTCCCCTATGCCTTATTTTGACACCCGTTTCTTG
>JBBMHQ010063087.1:11394-28605 GCA_037834295.1 Postelsia palmaeformis
CCGTTCGCCTGTTTGTCGCCCCCCTGCCTCTCTTTGCTTCTGCACCTCCGCTCTCTTGTCTCCCCTGCTCCCATTCATCGCCTGCCTCCCCTTCCTCGCGTCTTCATCGTTTTTGCCCGTGCCCTTCACCAGACATCACTCACCCCTCCCCATATCTGCTGTTTCTTTCGCTCGCCCCCCCTGTTCAACCACGTTACGTATCGATTGTAATCTGTGGGAAGCACGACAAAGCTTAACATGACCAGAAATTGGCCTTGTCTCCTATCGTCCCAACCCTCTCTGCCCACCCTTCCCGTGTCCGAACGCATGAGCTCACCAAATACAGGGCAGTACTCCAGGAGAATCACCATGAGGTTGAAGAGCTGTGTCAGCGTACAAACCTACTCTCCACCATAGACCAGCAACGAGGAGAGGAGGAGTCCAAACCGTGGCCAAATAAATGTCGTGTGTCAACAAATGTAAACTGCGAACATATACATTATGTGCTAATATGTATATATCGTGCATTGGAAATGGACAGGAGTCAATTCCCAATATTGAAAGATCACTTGGAACAACATAATTCAAATGGCCCACGTTTGTACTATGCTTCGTTTGGGAACTCAGAAGTCGGAGAGGAAGCGCACAAAAACGATGGGCCGAGGATTGCAAACAGCCGCAACACGACGAAGTAGCCCACCAGCCTGGGGTACAGGCTTACGCATTTTTGTACTGGAATTGCAGTGCCCAGCACGGAGATGTATGACCTGCGCGCAGCACGATATACGAGCAATGCCTTACACAAGTATCGGGGCATAGTTATCTGAACTTTTTCCGACACGAGGAGCTTGGTATCGTCGAAGAAACTGATTAGCGCAGCGTTTTTTGCGCTAGTCCTGAAACAAGTATACCTGCAAAAAAGTGTCATATTGGCCTGATGTTGTGTTGTCAAGGAGCTTAACCAGTCAGAAAATGTTGAACCTAGAAGTGCAACCCATACCACGAAATGAACCCCAATCATTGCAGGGCTTCCAGAATACGGTTAGACACGATGCATCTCTTTTCTACTTGGGCCGTTCAAACTCTTCAAGAAGACCCATTCCTAACACACCACACCCTATGCCAAACCCCATGTCTAACATGGTTTATTCATCCTCTCTATCCCCTACCCCCTACATCCCATCCCACCTTTCACACCCTACATACCCACCATGTCGCAAACCCGATTATCCGGATTCCGCCCCCGAACTCAAACCCAACGCCACACACACACCATCGCATATCGCACGTCCGATGGTACGCATCACACCTTCTACCCGCCACCCCCCACATCCTACCTACCGCAGCGCGCACTCCCCATCTGACACCTGACGCCCCTCACTCCCACCCACGCCACATTATTTTTACACCCGCTGTCACGTTTCCTACCCCTCATCCCGCGACCCATGGCATCCCAGTATACCGCACGTTCATGTTGGCATAGAACGTCTCGACACGGGGGGCTTTCCATGCCCACCTACGTTCTCGTCCGACATCCGACATCCCAAATTCCTTCCCACGTCCCACACCCCATCATATCCCACCCCCCACCCCCCACCCAGTTTATCTCATCTCACACCTCGTATCACTTCCCACACCTTCGTCTCGCACTCGACAAACCATATTCCATCCCACGCCCCGGATTACACACCACATCTCCCAACCCTGTCTCACGCTCTATCTATCCTAGACATATCGTACCTTCCAGTTAGTAAGGAGCACCCCGACGTACATCGCTCGGGCGTCTTTGAAAGACCTCTCCACCCCGAACCCCTGCAGCAGGTTGAGGCAAACCAGCGTTACCGCTAGGTAGGGTGGTGTCAGAACGAGCCGATCCATGGCCAGCTTGAAGGTGATTTCTCGGGCTCCCCCCGGGGTTTCATCTGCCTTCCGACGCCTTCCATTGGGGGTTGTCGGGCGTTGGTGATGCGATTGAGGGTGGGGGTCGATGTAAGGGTTAGGGTTAGGCTAGGGTTGGTGTGGAGACTGGGGTGGGAGGTGGCGTAGAGGCGGGGGCGGGTGTTGGGAGGACTAGGACGTTTGAAGTTCCTATCGGTGGCTGTCGTTCGAAACGAGGGCAAGGGTGGGAAGATGAGTGAGGGCGGGGGCTCGGGTTGGTGTTGGGGTTGCGAGTTGGGATGGTGGTCGGGGGTTAGCATAGTGGTGGCGTTAGGGGAAGAGGTAGGCGGATGGGTGGTGGTTAGAGTTAAGAGGTAGGGTGTGGCGTTGGTGGTTGGGGCTGTCGCTGAGGTCGGGTGTAGATGGGTAGAGGTGAGAGGTTCCAGTGGATGAGAAAAAAGGAACCCGGCCAGGAGCATCAAGTTTTTGTTTTTTCTCTCAACACCGTAGTACGCTGAAACAACTCGTCGTACTTTGTACTTTGGTTGGAAACCATCGAAACCATCGGTCGTCGAGGTGTTACCACCCGTTGAATAAACAGCTTCGGGCTTTTCACATTGGCTCATCCAATATTTTAGAACCATGTACCATATGCCAGATACAGGGCCCAAACCGGCCACAAAGAAATGACCGAGTAAGGGGTATAGGCTTGGGATTGAAAAAATCTGAGGAACGCCGAGGTCTCAATCAGAGCAACTGCCTAGCGTCCTGCCAATCAAATCGTTGTGATACACACATGGTACTAGTTGGGCTCTTCATCGGGCGGAGCGTGCAGTACGGGTATCTCTATAGCGGCGGGAAAATGTCTTGGCAAAGGTGGGATTTACCGGCGTGGCAGTTTTTGCGGAATGACTCCGGTGCACGCTTTACTGCCGGTGTGTTGATCTGACACTGTACTGACATTACAGGGAGAGCGGGACTGCAGGCGGGTTCCGGTTGCCATGTAGACCTCCTGACACTGGAAACCCAATGACTCATATGTACTCACTCTAGCGTACGGTGGATCAAAAACAAGCTCACCATGCACCGGGTATACCCCCACCCCCCGACCCCCTGAAATACAGGCACACTACATATGATACCCAGGACCCCCCTTTCCCCAGTCCGTCCCTCCCTACCACTCTTTGTCCCTTCGCTCCCCGCGCGGCGAGCCTGTCGAGTGCTCTATACCATCAGTGGAACACCGGCCCTTTCACAACAAGGCCGAACACGGCGAATGCTGCTAACCTCCTGACGAGTCCGGGTGCACCCCCCGCTATGTCCACCTCCACCCCCATCCCAGCCCTCACCCCAACACCCACGCCAATGGCAGCCTTCCCTACCAGCGCTGACGCTCGTGCAGACAAGGAGGGCAAAGCTGGTGATGGCGTTATGGGTGGGGGGACTGGGGAGAAGGAGGACGAGGAGGGGGAGGTTGCTCGTGAGGCTGACCCTAGGAGCTATCCGAGAGAGGAGATGATACCGGCGGTGATAGACTTCGTGAGGAGTGGCCTGACAGCGGAGATTGAAGCGACGGGGGAAGGGAGGGTTGGGGACGAGGGGGCGGTGGTGGTGGGCGAGATGAGATAGTGGGATGGTGAGAGCGGGGGGGAGGTGGGAGGCGAGTGGTGGTGGAGGTGGAGGTGATGATAACGAGGATGCAGGAAAAGGTGGTGTAGATGATGGGTCGAGATACAAATGGTGGTGAAATTGGGATGGATGGTGATGCTGATGCTGATGATGGTGATGGTTGGTCTTATGTGATGATACTGACGGTGTTGGTGAGGATGAGCCTTATGTGATGGCACGGAGCCTTGCTACTCGTACGAGATAGGGGGGTCATCATATGTCCTGTTGTTAGCGCCGCTCAGAGCCATGGCTACCGTAGTTTGTTGCAATCTTGAGCTGCCACGCTTTTTTTAGTTGCGCCGTAGGCACCGACATGTCATTCTTCCTACTAATACCCCGCATCAACGCAACAATTGATACCTTCTTTACTGACGTGCGGCGTCACGTTCTCGAGTGGCCCAATCGCGGTCATCTATGTATTGCGGTAGCTCCCCCATCGTGCCATCAAAACCACGGTGAGGGTAATTATGTTGATTGTAGGGGTTGTTTTGATGATGACGGTGATGATGATGATGATGATGATGATGATGGTGATGATGATGATGATGATGATGATGATGATGATGATGGTGATGATGATGATGATGATGATGATGATGATGATTATGGTGATGACGATGATGATGATGATGGTGATGATAATGATGATGATGACGATGATGTTGATGATAACCATGATGATGGTGATGATGATTCTGACGAATCTTGTGACAATATTGATGATGGCAACGATGATGACTATGGTGGTGATGCCAATGGCTTCCGAGATGAGGATGATGATCACGACGGTCGGGATTTTCACGGTGGTCATGACCGCGAACACATGGGGCAAAACGTTCCAGACGTACGCACTCCAAGAAGAAAACAACGGCAACTAGACGCATGAGTCAAAATATGGCCACGACGAACGCGAGGTCCTACCGGCAATGCATACTCAGGTTTGCATATGAATTACAATTTGCGCAAATAGCAATATACCGTATCAACAGCAATGGGGAGAAATACAATAGTTTATGCCGATAATACATTGTAGTAGAGTTGACTAATTGCACATCGCAGTGAGCAAACAACGCATGCTTTACTTTTCGGGGTGGAGGGGTGATACGGATACCATTGGAATTGAAGATTGGTAGACCATAGTACATAGGACCAAATTTTGTGAGTAAAGAAAGCGAAGTATATAGGTTTTTGTGTGTACCGTAAGTCCTATTTACCATGCCCCCCCGTAATAGGAGCTTGGACTGAATTCACGCAAGGGGTACCCCGTTACAGCTATTAATATCGAAACTTTATCCTGGTTCTTAATATCCGGAACCTCAGCGAACGACAGCATACCTCTCCAACATGAAACGCTGGTACATGGCCCAAGGTGATTGGCGCGCCCCCCTCCTCTCCCCTCCTCTGCCCCACCCCCCTCCTCCTTCTCTCCCGTCCCTCCCTTTGCGTGCAGCCTTTCCAACTGCCACCTCCCTTCTCGCCCCCCCCCCCCTCGCCACCCTTTTCGCATTTCTTCTCGCCCGCCCCTCCCCCCCTTTTGCCCTCTCCTCTTCTTGTTGTCCTTTGTTTAGTCCCGTGTCTTCCTGGGTGAGAATGATAACGCCTTCGAGTTCCGATGGAAACCCCTGACTCTTCAAAAACAAATTGAGTTCCGCACAAAAAAAGCCAAGCTCAGAGTGTATTAGTAACGATGTGACAAATACTTGAACATATATATATTGAATGATATTTATATATATATATATATATTGAATGGGACACGCGGTAGAACGGAACACAATTCGGGAAGTCGTTTAGATTCCCCCCTTTCTGCCGTTGTTCAGCCAAGAGGAAATACTGCTGCAAGACGTCTGCGGCACAAGGAGAAATGACAGCAACCAGACCCCACTGCCGTTTCCCATTGTTGTCCTGACTTTTCCAAGATATCACCTTCAAACATCTCGTGAACCGCAACAACAGAAAGGTGGTCACTTTCCAAACGACAAGCGAGGCAACTGCATTACTAGTCGGTGGGAAATTCAGGCAGCACTTGATAGCGTTGGGTATCCAGGTCCCCGGTCTTCTCGGCGTACAAAACCAACGCCCCCTCGACACCTGTGCGAGCGGGTTGCGAGAACCCCTCAAGATCATTACTGTAATACAAGCCTATTTAATAGTCACGAAAGGAGCTCCCTCCTCTATGAAAAAGTCACAAAAAAACTCCCTCATCTATGAAATAGCCACAAAAGGAGCTCCCTCCTCGACACCAGTGAGTGCTAGATATGAAAACTGCCGAAACGCCTACTCCTTGAGATGCACGAAAACGCCCCTCTGTACCACACCAGGCATACTACACCACGCACGCGACACCACCGATCGGGCTATAATGCCTTTCTTGAGGGCGAAAATTCGCATCTCCACAGTGCCAGATCTGCTTCCACGTAGGTCCGGGTGGGAACCGACATTCACCAAGCGACCAATCAAACCTACCAGGGAGGCTTGAAGTAGGAAATGCGCCTGGACGTGTGAAATAGAATACAGTGTAAGCATGTACTCCAACCTACAGCGGTGGCCCGGACACCCCCTTCCCCCTCGCGCAATGCGGGCATAGACACAAATCCTCGTGAGGAGACGTTCAATAATGTAGCACGCCATCAGGCGCGTCGGATTCAGGATGTGTCGAGACCGTGCGCTTCCTGCTACATTCATGGATGCCTCCACACAATGTATCTGGGCATACCACAGTCGATTGACAACGACTTTAAAGACAGAACGCATGCCACTTAGAGCAAGTAGCTGTGTTCGCAACACATGGTCGCCATCAACCAACTCCAACACATGAGCATCCTCCGACAGGTAACTTGATTCACCAGGGTAGGTAACTGGGTCAACCTCAGAGGTATAATTATACGTCTAAAATATCTTACTATGTACGTACCAGGTATATTTCTCGTACCAGGTAGGTAATTACCTGGAGGTTACTGGGTTTCCTGCGGGCGATTGCCATCCCTGGCGCAATAACGTGACCCGGGTTTGGAAAGGGCAGCCCGCGCCTGGCGGTGCTTCTTCGCGCGTATCCCTGGCGTATATGCTGTTGTCCAGAGCGCCCTCGATTTAGTCGAGGGACGACAAGGGTGCTCGCATTCTTAATGTAGGAGAGGTGGTGAATTCCTCCACTGGTGTTGATTAAGTGGCGTTTGTTTTCAGTAGTCTTGGCAGTTTCAAAGGGGGCCAGGCTGCTGCCGTCCGACCGGCGTTCATATCTGTCTTTTTGTGCGTGCATAAATGCAGCGCGTGAAAAAAAGCCCAAGGAGAAGGGACAAGTGTACCGCGTAAAAATCAGGTGTTTCTGTGGTGTCTCGATTCGGATGGTTACCATACTGCTGACGTCCGATCTTATTGAATTTGCGCCTGGACGATGGTGTGTATGCCTGGACAATGGTGTGAATGCGCCGTATCACGGGGGCCCATACAAACAAGACTTTTCTTTGCTAGTAAGAACAGGCGGATATATTGCTTTATGTGTGTACCTCAGGTCCATGTTTACTATGGCTCCTTGTAAATGTACTGTACAGTATGTGTTTGACGGTCAAGGGGAAGGGAACATGGAGTGAATACTGTCCGGAAAATAGGGGGCAGAATGGGAAAGCCGTCAAGTAAGCTCTGCTCGCTTCTTGTACGGACATACTATATGTATCGGTCTGGTTAAAATAGCAGCTGGCCGCCGTGGCGTTAAGCTCACAGCTAAGGCGCACAGCCCCTTCATAAAAAATACTGTGGCGAGACAAGTTAAGACATAATAAAAAAACACACCGAGGAAGCGACAACATATGTTTCAAGGTTCAGAATCGGGGATGAAGGGCTAGCAATATGAATTCCCCGGAGATGTTTGCTGGAGTCTCCTACGTATTATGTTAATATTCACCTCTCATCTTGTTTGCGACAAAACATCGGCATCCCGCGCTAACCACCTTACTGATAGCATATTTGTACGTCATGAATGTAAAGAGTCAGTAAACTATGGACAAGATCCGCAAGCCTGTGGGTTCGCGCCCAGAGTAGCTACAATATTCTGGGTTGGATCGACCAGTTTTTCACGAGCGGGCTTTCAAGCAAACGAGAGCGAGCTGGATGTAGGTGAAATAGGAAATTGACTCCCCTTTGAAACAGGCAAGCAAAAGTGCTCAAAGCTATGATTTTTTTTCGAAAGGCGCAGGAAACGAGATATGATACCCTCTGTATTCCGGCATTGGACACGCGATATGTTCGGGCCACAGAGATTTTCACGGAGAAAGGTGAAGCAAAACTCCCCCATCGATTGGAAAAACCTGGCATCCGTCGAGGGTGTCAAGGTGGGTCGTGCCAATATCGTTGCTAAACCACACGCCAGACTGTCAATGAGAATTACGGCTTGGTGCAGATTGTTCCGTTAAGGCGGGTTCAATAATTATACGAAATGCGTCCTCGTATTGAACTGGGCGAAGCCTGTACGCTCCCAGCGCCCCACGCCAACTTTTACGGCGGGCCATAGTAAATAGGACCTACGGCACACACAAAAACCTACTGTATACATTCACCTACTTTTGCTGAAGACATTTGGTCCATTTTACTATGGTCCCCCGTGATAGTACGGGGTAAAAAAACAAAAATGCCTTCCACGATATAGGTAGCACATTTCCACTTTCTTTCTTCTGGAAGACGGGGTTCCTTGACCCTAAGTCGTCGGGAGGCCAATATTACTTCGAAAAATGTCATTTTTGTATACTCACTTGCGCCACGTGATTATTCGTCGGAAATGCTTTATACTGAAGTCAGTTTTCGTGTGAGGTATGGAGCTCCTTAAGTGAGGACCCTAAAACAAACTAGGGCGAACCTCGATCCTAGAACGCCTACAAAGGTAAACCATGTTTTCCGATCATCGTTCAGAAACCCGCGAGCGGTGCCAGTGACAGTGACGGCTTCTTTTTAGACGCTGCCACACGGGAAAGCAACGTGCTTTTTGCACACAGCACCCACCGCCGCCACCTACCTCTGCCCAACAGAGCTGTAGACAAGTCTGAACCTCCCAAGACCCTCACCCCAAGGTACTGGGTATGGGCTGCACGTCTTGCCTTCTGCCGCAGAATTCGCTGACAGGTTGAGCGTCTCAGGTCGGTCGATATCCTTCTATACAATGTGTAGATGATCCAGGACTGGTGAATAGAAAGGCATCTTGATGGAGTTGAACTCCTGACGGTAGCAGCTGTAACACACAAAACTAAACAGACGTTCTACGAGGTTCCAGTTCTGAGCTTCAAGGTCCTCGCTGAATAGATACTCAGCTCAGGGCGATCATCGCTCAGAAACCCGAGACAGAGGTACCCGTCACCCACTTTCATTGCCCTGGAGGTTCATGCTCCCAAGTTTGAGGGCCGTAGATGGTCTGTGCCCGGAGGTTTTTGTTGGCACGTTAGAGACTGATCCCATTTCTGTATCAACTGCCTCCCCGATGGGAAATAACCTGCTCCTCTGTACGAATACACCGCGGAATCGATACATAGAAGGATCAGGTTGTCACACCCTAATTTATACCCCATAACGCGGGCCGCCTACGACCCTCAAACTTGCCACCGACCACTCTCTACACCCTCTCAAGTTTCGTGGGGGCCTGGGCTCAGCGAGGCGAGCACTCATGGGCGGCGGGTATAGTGCCGTGTCGAAACGCACGTGATTTCAACTGGTTCGGGCAGGGTCTGGGAACGAACGAAAGAAGCCAGAGTCATGTGTGGGTTTCGGCACGATACAGGGAAAACCTTTGTGTCGCTAACAGTTCTCCGGTCGAGGTATGACCCGGTCTCAAATTATTAAGGATGCTTCATCCAGCCACCTGAAAAACGCAACCCGGTTATTCGGGATCCCGCAATTTTATTCCATTCTTCCCGAAAAAACAAAGTATTCCGGACCGATGCGAAACTCTTGCAGCGTTACGCGTACAGACCGTATGTATGCGCGGCGGCAGCGTCCATCTCTACTGAGCGGGGATCTAGCTGCCGTGAAACCCCCCGTTGCATCGTCGAGAGGTACTGTGAGGACTGTCCTTCACGAGAAATGGCCTCCGTTGTGAATAAAACACATAGTTTGACGAAGCATGCAGCCCGTAACGCCTCAACAACAAGACAACAAGATTTACTCAGCGCCAGACGATCTGTACACCTATCGCGCGTCGCACATCGTTGCAGTCAACACCTTATCGCATGTCATGACAAGGGGAATGAAGCACTTCGAAACAATATTGCTTTTTTTTTTCGCGGACCTCAACCGTCACACTTTCCCCATATCAAAGAAGAGCATGTGAGCCACTCAATAACGGTCGGTTTTGACAGTAGGGAACAAACAATCGTCCATCTGGCTAGAACAGGGTGCTTTGAAGGCATTGCTCGTGAAAACACTGGGGCACGCCAGCCACGCGGATAAACTCGATTTTTGAAGTTTTTAGTTCAGTGGAGTGATGAACCTTCCACCCGGAGGACTCCACAAGTAGTATCGCAGTTGCTCACCTGCTTGCGCCGTACGCCTGGGGGCTGACGGAAGGGAGTTGTAGATTTTGCGGCCTCTGTTCAGCGAGCAGCCTCTTCTTGAACCCTACACATATCGCGGGACACAGCACGACAACATCACAACAAATATCGATTAGGGCACAGCCACTGCCTGCAGTGCCCGGCAATAAAATCTGGCTCGACATGTGCAAGAAATGTGCATCAAGCCACATGTTGTATGCCACGAACTGCAATCGTCGCGTAGTGTACACAGGGGGATCTTTGGGTCCAGGCGACACTGTCGAGCGAGTGGTACGTTTTCGTCCACTGCATCCAACGCGATGTAAAGTCGCGGTTGATCTCGCGACCTCTCCACGGCGGCATCTCCACCATTCATCGGCTCTCGATGCGAGCATCAGCTCTACGCTATACGATAAAAACGACACAAGAGAACAGATTTCGGAGTACACGCATTATGTGCAGGCGCAGGTTCGAAAATTTTGATTTTCATGGCCGAAAAAAAACGTCGCTCGTGGCGCGCGTGTTTTCTTGGTTTTAGTACATATCGGATTTTTGTCTAACATTAACCAGATTTTTCATGACTCTAGCCGTAGCCCTTTGCTTTTCAACAGCTTGCGTGGCAGGCCTGTTAGTAGAATATCACGTGATGCGGCTCATATTTTCCGTGTAGCCAGTAGTAGGGTGAAGTATTGAGCCCCGCGAGCCAACAGCCTCTCAACATTTGCCGGTGAACCCTGCATGCTCATGCTGTAATCAAGGTATTTCTTGGTGATGGGCCCATACTGTTGTCAGCGATCAACTATTTTCATGCTAGGCTCATAGACCGTTTGAAATTGTGTCACCGATAGTAAAAGTTCAATGGACAAAAATAGGTATACCCACGTCTTTTGGGCCATTAATAGGTACATTGCGCATTGAACCCCGGAAAAAGTTCCCTGGCCCGCGCGATATGTATGGCCTGCGCTCCATCGCATCTATGAATGGCTCGGAGGGACAGCGTACACCGATCATCAGCTATTCAGCTTCTGTGTTACCCACGTTTGGCATCAGTTATACCTATGAATGGCTCGAACGCTCACTTTTCCGCTACTGGAATATAGACAGTCGGCCACACCAGATGTCGGGACTGTCAATCAGCTGACCGTGCCTGTCAGCACAAACGCCCGAAAATACTGCGGAATAACCACGGGCGCAGGTGACGCCGGAGAAAACATATATCATTCATTCTTCTGAGTTTCACACTCACCCGCGTATCCGAACTTCCTATATGTTTTCGAGAAGCCCAGCTTGTCTCGCGTCCTTATGGTGCCCTAGTTCCCCACAGAGCTTGTGGCGGCACGGCTGTGTAGTATAGTGTAGTTAGTGTGTGAATTGCCCCGTTATTGACTGACGTTCTTTGCTTCCGCCGCCGCGCCTCATCATGCAGCAGCTTATGCTAACGCCGACCCATCACTGCGTGCACCCATCGTTCATCCGTACCATCATACCTGGGGCAGTGGTGGTGTCGGCACCGTCCCCACGCTAGACGTGCTCATTTCAGATGATGCCCGCCAACGTTAATATGCTCCACTGGTGGTATGCTGTTTTGTCACTAATGGTTAGAGTTTTACGCCCTGCCCATGCACCGGTATAGACACAATGCGAAAAGTCTCACGATAACAAATCTCGGAGGCCTTGCAATGCTCGGCACTCCCCATGGTCTGGCTGCTCGCTATCTCCCGCACTCAGTCAGTTAGGTAAGACCATCACCACGAAGCCACTCTTCTCGCCAACACTAGAAGCGACGAACCGAAAATTGCTCGGCCTCAATCTAGCCCGCAGCCATCATCGCGCATTGACTAACACACGCTTGCTATGGAATGGTGTTGCGGACCGCGCTAACGGTTGTATAACTCTCAACCGTGCTAATACTCTGTACACAGACATGTCGAAAATTCTCCTACTCTGCACGGGCGTTTAGATGCATGGGTATACTGCTATATGTGTATTTTGTGTACTGCGAGTTTTCAGTACAACGCTCATGAAAAATCTTCGTCGTTACTGCCTGTATTCTTCAGGCCCGTAGTTGTCGTCACAAAAAGTTATACGTACAGACATGAAACCCGTGTGGCGAAAAATATCAGACATGTGACCGCGGGCCTCTATCGTTAGGCTGTGTGCACTGAATACCCTCGCGTCGTTCCGGCAACAGGAGAGCATGCCACGCCGAGCGTACCTTGCGAACTCTCGCGAGACGCAGGCCGAAACAACCCGAACAAAAACAGATGAAAGCACAAGTGCCATTTAGCCGAGAAGAAGAGAGGAAACATTCGAGGATTTCTATGTTTTGCATTAGTCGAACACCACCGCATACACTACGGATAAATGTGTGTGTATGCCGCTCAAGACACGACAACGTACTCGGCAGGGCATTCTAGTTGTAATGTCAGTAAGATTTATACCGGTGCACCCGCCGTCCTACCATCCATGCTGTTTCGAGATGACAGACAGCCAATCATAGCAATACATATATTTGCATTTAGGATACGGTATCCCGCTCGTAGGTAAGCCGTGATCACTCAGCAGGGTCGATGGTGTATTATCTCCGTGGCGTAGTTTCCTCACAACATAAGTTGTGTCTCTCTCTTTTCTTCTTGTCCATCCCATCCATTATCTTAGCACTTCTTCTCTCTCTCCCTCTTCAGTCGTCACTCAGATCCGGAATCACATAAGTAGGCTCTTCTCTCTCCTCCCTACTACGGTACTTGCCTTGCATTTTTATCGGGGGGAGATTTCCGCACTTTCTTTCCTCGTCGACTTGCGTTGGATTCCACCTACCCACGCAACGAAGGCGCTCTCAGCAATTGGTTCCTTTTTATTTTTTCAAACAAAGTCTCACCACGGTGGGATTTGAACTTGGGTACCAATGCCAGTGGTCTTCGAAGCTGACCACTGGTCCACCGGGGCGACCGGATCCAAGAATCGGCTCGGACACTGGTTGTGCTGAATGTCGACGGATAGAAATAACGGTTCAATGTGAACACACACACTTGAAAAACAAGTAAGACTAAGAACCGAGGGAAATACCAGGCGAACCGAACAACAAGGCACCCTCCAGGGAGCCGCAGTGGTTTGTGGTACGAGTAGCATAACCAGGTCCCCCCTACTAGGCGGTCTAGTGCCTTGCTATCCTGTCTACGTTCTTCGTTCTGCCTTCGTCAACTATATCCCACCCCCGGAGATGATGCGTCTGACAAAACGAAACAATCAAAGAAGGCTCGTCATCCACCCCCGCCATTCGACTCCTTTGGTACGAACAAGAAAAAATATATGTAAAGTAACAAAATGAAAGTCACGGAGGATCAAGCTTATACAGAAAAAAAGACCAAATAATATCACGTTCGAATCATCTGCAGCAGTTGGCGGCACGAGCAGTACAAACATCTTCTACGTACTACTTTGCCCATGCCTTGCTACCCTGTCTGCCATCTCCATCCCACTTTCGTCACCCACGGATTGCCTCCTACTCCCGTTGTCACCCCCCTCCCCGTACTCGTTTAATTGGGTTTCCGTGCACTCCCCTCGTTGCCCCCCCGCCCTCAACTCAGTCGGGCACCACCCACGGCCGATTTCCGGCGCGGTATACTCAGCTGTGCCTCATCCTCGTGTCACCTCATCATGAACCGTTCGGCTACCCCCCGGTACCACTCCCCCACCTTTGTTTCTGCAGTGGACCACAGCGCCGTCTCAATTCCAAACACCAAGGGGGAGTGTTGTGTTTAATCTTCGGTGGCTCGGAACTCTCTAAGATCTTCTGAAATGCATCTACGCCAAGTCTTCAACTGCCCACTAGGTTTCAGGTTTTCCTCGTCAGCCTTCGTTCCGAACATTGCCCGGCTGGGTAATCGCATCTTGTTCTGCCGTGCCACGGCTCTAGGGAAGGAGAGGGGTTCCACGATAGAGTTTTACCTTGATTATTTTGAGCCTCCCACATGAGAAGCTCCATACCTCACCCGAAATTTGTCTCCGGCCAAAAATAAAGTTGTGTCTAGATAAATGCCCGGGTGTACAAAAACAGTCAGTTTCCGAGTCAAGATTGGCCTTCCGACTATTTTGAGTTAAGGAACCTTGTCATTCAGAAAATAATTTAGCGGAAATATACCACCTCTATTGTAGAACGCGTTGACCCCCCCCCGCCGCCGTGTTTGGATGGTCGCTTCGATGCTTTTGCGACACGTCATCTTGAAGGCCTTCGCGTTCGAAAGGGTAGCGTGGTCAGGACAACGTCGACGCTGGAAGCCAATGACTCGCAAGAGGACTTGGTAGTGGGTAACGTGCTCCACCCTGAGGGCCCACGCCACACACGCATACAACAGGCTATACGGGGCCGTCGTCGTATCATACAACTTCGGGTCGAACCGTTCGAGGCATGCCTGCATGAGACGGATCCGTCCATTTTGAGCGAGAGGTGAGCGTTGTTGTGGAAAATAGCGCTGCGGTATAAGAACTAGGCCGTCTGTTTATACCTAAGGCCTGCTGCTTCGATGATTAGCGGTGATGCTTTTGTCCGATCTGGATTTTGGTGTTCGTAGAGGCATTGCCTGCGTGACTGCGTTTCCGATACCGGGAGGCCTGCTGCCTCGAAGACAATCACGTCGCCTGCCATCATTTTCGCGAGTACTTCTTGATGACAATTCGTGCGTCATCGGCGTACTACATACCCCATACGGTTTCGCACGCATGCGAACGGATCCTGCTCTTCTGTTCCGACTACTCCAGCATCACCGAGTTGAAACAAATCCCATACGTGGCTCTGTCGTGGTTTAGCGTACTTGGACGACATGTAACACAACGGCGGTGAACACGTTGAAGAGTAACGGTGATAGCACGCAGCCTTGCCGCAGCCCCTGTGTGACATCAAATTATTTGTGAGTGCTAGCCGTCATCCGTACGCGCGCAAGCACGCATGCCGTCGTGGAAATTTTTGACAGTTGTCAGCATCTTGGTTGGTACGCCAAAATGTGCGGGTACCTTTCCCAGCAGCTCTCGGTCGACAGAGTCTTACGCTTTCTGCAGATCGGCGAAGCACACGTACAGGGGAATGTTCTTCTGTCGTCCGGGCTCTCGCAACCTGCGCACGATGAACAACATGTCAATTGTCGATCGTTCGGGACGGGAGCTGCACTATTCTTCGGGGAATGATCCCTCGGTCTCACAGCAGTTGCTAAGGCGGCCCGCGACAATTTTTAACAACACTTTGCTTGCATGGGCAGCAAACGAGATTCGTCTGTAGTTGTTGCGATCAATTCGGTCCTTATTTTGTGAAGAGCCTTGATGATCGCATATCGCTTAGGCTGGGATACTTCTTCTGTTATCCAAACCGCAAACGTTGACAAATATGTTATGAAAACAGTGGGCGAATGCGAGCCGGTCGATTTTCAGGAGTTAGGCCGGGAGGCCATCTGGCCCAACAACTCCTCAATTTGGCATGTGCTTGAAAGTTTCCGTCATTTCGTCCATAGATGGTTCATCTCCGAGTGACAGTTTTATCGGTCACTGTGGCATAATATGGATGATCGTGGAATCGAGGTTCAGCAATTTCGTGTTCCAGCGTTTGTGGTGAACTCCCGACCATCGTTCACGAGATCGCACCTTTTCCCTCAGCAGCTTGCCGCCCTCGTCCTTAATAAACTGCTCGCCCCACGCTTGAGGACCTTCCCATTCCCCCGTACTTTTCAGGTGCCTATAATTCTTCCCTGAGGCCATTCTTCGCTAGAAGTTGCTCGGTTTCGGCGAGGTACTTTCAAAGTACGCACGCAGTCCTGCGGCAACCCCCCCCTGCAGGTTCGCGCACGCATGTATCAGTTTCTTCCACGCGCTTCTTTTCGGGGTCGTCACGCAAGAGTTGTTGTGCATCCTCTCTCGCTGTCCATGGCAAAATGAATGCGGCCAGGGTTCCGGCGGACCTACATCATCCTTATTTGCGGTGGCGGCGTGGAGGGGGTGGCACCTCTTTTTCGACTGCATTAATAATGGCCGTGGCGGAAGCCCCGATCATGCCAGACGTATTACGGGGCCCGATAAGCTGGCTGAGAGTAGAAGCGACCCTCGCCACTACTCGTCGACAACCCTTTTCGTCGGACATAAAAAGCTGCTTGTCGAACTCTCGGCATTTTCGTGGTTTTCGTGTTTGGCTGTTGAGGGCAGTGTAACCATTTAGTCCGACTTCGATGTGCAAGATGATATGGCCTGCGTCGGCCTTGGCTAGAGGCGGAGGCTGTGGGACGACTGTAACATCATGTACTCTAGGCCGATGGGCTTGACGGGTTAGGATGTAGTCGATCCGCTTAAGCTCATTCGGGCTGGTGCCGTTGTTTGCAAGCGATAGTCCACCGTTGCGCGTGCTAAGAAACGTGTTGGTGAGAGCTAACTTTCAATTGGTGGCGAACGACAGGAGTCGTTTGCCTTTATCGTTGCGAATATCACGTTCACATGCTCCAAGCACTCTACTTTCATCTTCATCGCACCCTGTTATCCTTTGCCCAGTTCGCGCGTTGACATCAACCAGTACAAACAGGCACTCTTCCGACGGGATGTATTCCACCAAGTTCTGCAGCTTCTGCCAGAAGCTACGTTTCAGTTCGGCGACCTTGGTACAATCAGTTGAAGCATACGCGACGACGAAACTCACTGCCTCATATTCACTAGCCATCCCAAAGCGCACATGCATCAGCCGTTCGTCAATACATTGGTGTGTGGTACACAGACTTACTGCACAACGATTCCTTGACAGCTAGACCGACTCCGTGGAGTTCTCCTTGGCAGATGTTTTTTACTGATCTGAACAAAACACGCTATGCCTTGCCACACGGAACGTCGGTCTGCCGGACCTCCGAGTTTCCTGGAGGCCAATCTGCTGGCCCTTCACCAGTACACGCTCGTCATGTCCATACCATGGATATGTTCCTGGTGCTATCTGGTTGGAAGCGATACGGGATGGTATGCCACAGCTCGTTCGTACCGGTTCCCTTCCGGACTGGTATGATACTGCCGTGTGCACTATTTCATGCTCGTTTGTTTCCCTACATCGAGGTGTATTTTTTTTATTACTAGCCTTCATCGCCGGTCGCCCCGGTAGACCAGTGGTCAGCTTCAAAGACCATTGGTATTGGTACCCAAGTTCAAATCCCACCGT
>JBBMHQ010063088.1:0-14442 GCA_037834295.1 Postelsia palmaeformis
TCTAAAGACACTCGGTCTTGATCCACGCGCTGTACACCTTGGTCAGGAGTTTGCATTCAGCAGGCTAGAACCGTCCGCTGAATAAACCACCCATCCCACACCGCAGAGTATTCCGTCTCTACTCTGCGCCCAACGACTCGTGGCTGCATGTCTCGACTCGTCCTACTTTTGGTTGGTTCCACGTCCCTCCGCCCCAACACTGTTGCTGTCAGATTATCGAGGCGGTTGAAAGGTCTACAACGAGCATGGAACTCTGAGAGGCTTTTATGTCGCGATGAAAAGCCATGAGTTGATGGAGCTAACTCGACCGGTACCACGCAAGAGACGTCGAGCCTCAATACGAGGTGTAGAGTATATAACATAGCTTCATTCAGTGTGGTTCGAATAACCGCATCTTCGACCCCCCGTTTTTTCTTCTGTGGGGTGACACGGTTGTCATTCTTTGATCGTAGTGTAGTCTGCATCTACGACTCTTCAGGTTGGGCTAATGTGGTGGATTCACGTATCAGTAGCCATAAAGCGGTGCGGTTCGTACCCGTGCGAGAGCACGTGACGTGTTACCAACGGAAACGTCTACCTAGATTGTATCTGTATGAGGAGACAGGCGATTAGGTACTACGAGAATGAGCGCACGTGACGTACTAGTAGCTTAAACGTGTAGTAGATTGTACATGTATGAAGATACATGTTCAGGGGAGAGTGAGGCACTTGACTGCCCCCCTCTGTCCCCCTCTGTCCCCCTCTGTTCCTGTACCCTAACTGAGCTTCATCAAAAAGGAGCGTGCCTGGTCATCATCGTCATCCCTGTGCTCTCTTTTTGGGGGGTACCTTGACACTGCTGTAGCAAAAACACTTCTTGTTGGGAGAACACAAACAAGTGCAAAGTATTACGCAAGGCAGTATCATACCAGCGTGTGTTGAAGTCACATTAAATCTTCCCTTCGACCCAGCTTCATCGGCAAACCAATTCCCGTCCTGATTCCTTATCCTCGAGAGATGCTTTTTGGTTCGGTCGCAGACTGAGGAAGACCCAACACCAGACTAATCGCATATTCATGGTTTTGAAAGCATATAATATACCGGCGTACCGGATACAAGAACACAAGAAACAAGAACACAAGAACACAAGCACGACCAGAGAACAAGAACGAAAATGCAATATAAAATTACTGATGAAAAAACAAATATAACACAGATGACGCAAGATCAGGAAAGCTGCTGAACGGAAAGCATACGTGCTCAGGAAGGACAACTAGCTGCTGCACGGACAAAGCAACGCAAAGGAGAAGAAGAAATCGGCATAATGACGGCGGAAAATGGAAAAAAAACAAAGGAATAGCTGAGGAAAATAAACATAAGGAAGAGAGAACAGGGGAAAAGGAGAATAATGCACTCGAGGCGGTTGTAGTAACATGGATGTCCATCTGACCTGGAAAACTGTTTCGGGAACCTAGCCAAACCCTTTGCCGTCTCCTCCCTACTCTCGTCAATATCCTACTCTCGTCAATAGGGGCGTCAAGTGTCAGTACTGCCACTGTCGCGCCAGCAAGGAACATTTTTTTTGTTGCTAGACTTCAAGAGCTCGTCGAACCGATTTAAATGTGGCCACCCGATCTCCCACTTCGTTTCCGCATTCGTCGACAGCTGTACCAGTACGGCTGCCCCCCCGTCCACCCCTTGTCGCCGCTCTTGAAGTCCTCAGCTGCATGGCGCAGCCGGCTTTTCTGCGCCTCGTCCGTGCGCCGCCTCGCCATGAAGCCGTCCGCCGCTTCGACGACCACCCTGTACCACCTTCTGCTCGTCTCAGCCGCCCTCGGCCATAACACCGTCTCTACTCCGAACAGCAACGGGGGCCTTTCCGTGGACTCCTCAGTGGCTTCGAAAACACTGGGGTCGTCTACTAGCCATTGGGCCCAGTTCTTTTCTAGCTGGTCTGATGCTGGATTCTCCCAAACAGTCATCGTCCCAAAAATCACCCGGCGGATCAGCCGCACATTGATCATCCGCTGTACTGCCCTCACAAAGAGGAGGCGTCGTTTGCGGATGGCGGTCTCAACGCTCTCGCAGTGTGTTTTTTTGAGGGCCTTGGCGTACGACATGAGAACGTCATTCGGTACTTTTCAGGGTCTAAGAGTAACTTCGGGCTCAATATTCGGGCAATAATAGCTACGTCGATGTATAGGCTTATGTGCATGTCGTCCATTGGCCTAGGATCCAGTTATGACTAGACGGCGAATTTGAGCTTTTGCATATCTGACTATGTCGACAAGTTGCCAAACTGCTACTAACGCTCGGGGGATGCCGCGTATCTTCTGAGTGATAAGCTGCTGACGCCTTACCCTGGCAAAGGCCTCTCGCCAGGTTACGATTCCTTCGACTCTAACTTGAGCCAGCTCCATGTCAAGGCAGAGCAGTTTTCGGTAAGCTCCGTGAAAGAACGGAACTCACAACCCGAAAGAACGAGACTCATGACTTGACAGAACAATGCATGTGTCGAGGCTCTGTCTTTCTGAAGAGAGGTGGCAGAGGTGGCACCGAAGTTGAAAAAAAGAACACTTGTAAAAAAAAAGGGCACTCGAGTGGCCAACATGGAAGGAATCATGATCTCAGGGATCAAGAGGAGAAGAGGAGAGAAGAAGAGGAGGAGGAGAAGTGGAAGAAGTGAGAATAGGCGGAGTGATCGAGGTAGGACTGAACTTCGTCTGGTCATCGGGTGCAATCATGGAATAATGCCCACTCTACGGGCAGTCCAAGTTGACCACTGACATAGAACAATGCCCACTCTACGGGCAGTTGAGTTGGCTTCATAATCATGGAACATCATGGAACAATACCCACTCTACGGGCAGTTCAAGTTAAGTCAGTCTACTGGCTAGTGTACTGGCGGAAAGTCCGTCCTGTAGCAACATTTCTTTTAGGAGCATTCTTATGATAAGCTATACGCGTATTGTCAACGTCTGGACAGGGTAAGTTGAACATGTAATGAACTGAACTACAAGTACATAACCACCTCGTCATCTTACCGTATGTTTTGTCTACTCGATATCCATACTAAGGTATTCGTACACTCGTATCAGTACGTACTGACTGAACATTACAATAGATACGTATATGGATCTCAACGTCCATACGCTGACCCCAAGGGCAAAATGGGGCTATATTTGGAGACCACTGAGGGTTACCTTCTACGTCGCCCCAAGTCCATCCAAACGTTGTTCCACCTACATACAAAAATGTTGGCGTCGACCAAGGGTCACCCAAGATACGCGTGGAAGATGAAAACACTGTGAGCGGTAGCCGTCGGCCCGTGACGACAGGGGGATGCCGGACAAGTTCGCAACACCTCCGACTGCCGCACCCTCTAAGTGGAAAGGTGAAGTCGAACTGCGCCGGGGTATCATGCTTAGCCCTGTGAGAGTTGGACAGAAACGCCTCAAGCATAACTTTGAACATAACAATCCCCGAGAGATGCCGATAACGATGCACAACCGATACTGAATGTATCACGTTAAGGGTCGAAGCTAGTCGTTGCCACCACCGTTGCGAGGCAAGCAACCACCGACGCTATCGACGACACCCTATTCACCGCCAGCTACTTCACTGTCTCCTCAGTCAATTTTGTCGTTAGTACCGATACTATCACTGCCGCAGTTGCCAACTTCCACCCCACCCGCGCCCCGAATGCTTGACACCGGAGAGGGCTCTTGTGTTCGAACCGTCACTTTCGTCGACGCTCGTGCTGATGCAGTTGTGGATGAAAACAACCTCATGGCCCACTCTAGCAGGGACATCAAGCACATATGACTTCCGGCCCTCCATCGCGGGATTCTAGCCAACATTTGATTTGGTCCGCTGCCTTCACTGCCTCCATCTGCTATGATACGCCGTTGACCGGCATCCCAAGTGACCAAAATAGACCAAGAGCTCAATAGGTGGGGGCTACAAGAGCACAAGGACGGGGAGGCGTTCTACGATAGGCACTCACCCTACTTTTTCTTGGACTCCTCACTCAAGGAGCTCCATGCCTCATCCTAAAACTGGATTCATCCAAAATATGATTGCATCCCGACGAATGACACCATGACCCAAGTTCACTAAAACGTCATCTTTCGAAGAAAAAAATGCATCCCGACGATTTTGGGTTGAGGTACCCAGTCATCCAGATTTTTTTCAGCGGAAATGTGCTGCCTCTATCGTAGAACGCGTCAACCATGGTGGCAGAAGGGACGACTGCGGCGCAGCGAGCGATACCGACTGAAGGGGGCAGGGAGGTCCCTGCCAGACCATCGAGAGGTAGAGGGGGCGGAGCGCGTGATGTCCATTGCTCGCCGTGGTCTAGTAGAAGAGGCCATTATCACGCAGATGTCCTGCCCGTGTGACTTGTAACGCCGTTGTACGTCAAGTTTGTTGAGAACGCATCCCCCCAAACTAGGCACGGCGAGTTCTGCCGGGTCACGTATCCGAATATCGCTATGAAAGTGGGGCGCCGATACGTAGATCCAAGCCCCGTCCAGCATGCCTATAGTGCCGGCGGGTCCGCTGACGTGACAAACGGGTGTGTCTTGCAGGGCAGGAGCGCGAAAGCTAGGCACCTCTTCCAGAGTTGCCGGCGGGTTCGCTGACGTGACAAACGGGTGTGTCTTGCAGGGCAGGAGCGCGAAAGCTAGGCACTTCTTCCAGAGTGGAGCCAACGTGCTGCCTGAAAGAGCGAAGCTGTCGTGAAGTGTCACGAAGCGTAGGGAAGTGGGTGGGAAAAGGGGGGTGGGAAAACGAAAGAGAGGGCGGTGCCAGTATGTATAGGAAATGCTACTAACTAGCTGTGGTATACGATCTCATTTCACTTGCAACCAAGTAACACCAATGACATATTCATGGCAGTGTATAAACACCCCAACGCATAAAAAAGGAGAGATAAACGAGAAGAACAAGAAATGGGGTCGAAAACAAGACCTCAATGAAGGAAGATAAAATGACTAAAACCAAAGCCAAGATGCGCTCAGAGTGCAGGCCGAGTCTAGTGGACAAGGTTACTATTTGCTGGTACGATCAAATCTTTGAAATGCCTAGCTAATAATGGAACAATATAAGGACGTCATAAGAAGACAAAACGAAAGGCAAGAAGACGAGAAGAGGGTAGGAAGAAAAAGATAGCTGTCCTATATCCAGCTCGTCGGTCAAGGAAGACACAACAGACTATATAATCGGGGTGCTGCCGTTGGTCGAAAGGTTAGTTCCTCCGACCCTGCCCTTCCACTGCATGAGCAATGACAACGCACCGAATATTGGCTTCGTCGCAGCCCTCATACGTTTATTTTTCACCTCCTAGGTGCAAACTCCTTTTTTCATATCCAGTTACAGAACGTAAGCATCATCGTAGTAATATTTCCTTCCCCCCCGTACTTCATGAATTCATTCACTATTTGATCTGCTCCTGCTGCCTTTCTATTCTCAAGTTTAGCTACACATATTTACTTTCCCTTGCCAAATCTCTCTGTAACCCTTCCGAACCACTGTCTTCCCTTGCTATTGCATCTACGTTTGCCTCTGCCAACGCGTTGATTTCCTTCTCGAGTTCTGCGTCAAACATTTCGTGACTGCGGGCGTTCCTAGCTTACGGCAATTCTCTACTAGTACTTCCCGTTTCCCCTTCGAACTACCAACCATTTCACCGTCATGTGCGCTCAGGGTAGCTATTCCCGTGCTTGCCCCTTCTGCTTGTTTGTTCAATATCCCTTACATCCCTATACACATATGTTTCATCCTGCCCACAACGTCTTCATCGGAAATATTTACTACGTGTTTCCATATCCCTTCCTTCTTCTCTACCGTCTCTTTTACTTTTTTTCTAGCTACAGCATATTCCTACCATCCTGTCGTAGTTTTACTCGATGTATATCTTGCGTGTGCCTTTCTCCTAGCCCTTCAAACCTCTTTTACTCCCTCCTCCCATCATTTCACTGATATGTTGCATACTATCGACTCCCTCACTATTACTGTACTTGCTGTGGCCTTGACCAACTGCTCCCATCCTTCTATTGTCCTAGCTCCTGCACCATCCCTCTCTGTATCATTCCTTGTTATATCCACTATTTCTAATAGCTCGAAAAATCGGGAGACGAGAGAGGGGAGAGGAGCCCCGCTGAAGGAGACGTGGCACCAGCAGCTAAGTCGGTTACAAAAACCAAGTCCCTCAACGAAACGTGGCGTTTGCCGTCTTTCTAGTTGAGGTGCCCAGCGACTACTGTTCACTGCGTTACTTTCCCAATTGTATCGTTTGTGGTGTTGCCCTATTCCCTGCCAAGTCGATGATACCCCCCTCCGTACTCTACTCTTTTGCGTCGACTGCGCCATCTCGTTCGTCATTCTTTTATTTTATTTCCGTGGCCCTGTGGCTCGTTTTCGTTTCGTTCAACAGCCCCCCTTTGCTTGCTTGCCTCTATCTGCTTTTGTATATCTCGGGTATCCCTTGACCCACGAGCTGGATATAGGACTGTTCGTTTCGTTTCTTTTTAGCACTTGTTTACCTGGTAACATTTGATTGCAAGTGATAAGTAATCGTTTACAACAGCTAGTTGTACAGCTAGTTGTTACCGCCGTAGCTGCCTTGCAAACTGGTACTGCCGGCCACCTTATTTCGCAGTCGTTTATCCCACCGAAACGCATTATTACTTGTTCCAGCCTGTTTTTGTGACCGCGGGTTAGACTTGAGGGAAACCAGCTACTGTGAGAACATCATTGTCGTCATCATTTTTCGTGAAAGCGGCAAGTACCGGCAGTGTCGATACCCAGGTAGAGCAACCGTGCTATCACACGCCAAACCTGTGCCCTCTATGACCTACTGCTGTTGTAGGCACTGCCAATATTGTATCCCAAACAGGTACCTACCAGGTACCAGCTCTACATACCATCAGCGAACCACTCTGGACTAAAATATAAAGTTCGTGTACAGCTTATTTCCAAGGTCAAACGGTCCTCACTATCCCGCTCAGGGTGCTCGTGCTTTACGGCTTTTCTCCCTGCCATGCCCAAAAATCCGAAAACACCCAACTCACATCTGTTATGTTGGCTTGTGTTAGATCCGGGGTAAGGAGCGCTAGCCCACAATACCTCACCTAGGCACCCGTGGTCTGCTTTATCAGCGCCCTCCCCTGGAGATAACAAAATATGGATCGTGTATATACTAAGTATATATTACTGCATTTAGATTCAAACTTTTACCCTGAGGGAATCATTTTTAGCAAAACACTTCCAGAATAACAAAATAGTAAACTTCGTATGGTCTCACGAAGCAAGGACACTCTGAGCTCGCCTCCTGTCTCCTGCCGGTAAAGGGTCTTCGCTTGCGTTTTTTTTTGGCATCGGATTTGAATTTTTCTCCCCGACTCAGTATGCCGATATAAAAAGTGGTCGTGAAAATACTGCGACCACCACCGGCCTTTTCTTTTTCCTAACTGTTTCAAGTTTTCCCCCGGTAAAGCGAGTTAGAGGTAACCCAATGCATTTTCAGAGCGCGGTCAACCCGTACCCTGTTCTGTCGACTGCGAGGTCTAATTTTGTTTTAAAAAGAAACATACCTTGTATTTGTTTCTAATAGAAACTTGATAAATACACTACATTTGTTTTCAGACTTTCCCAACACAAAATTAGGCCTCGCAATCGACAGAACAGCATACGTGTTGACCGTGCTCTGAAAAGTTATTGGATTACCTATAGCTCGCTTTACCGGGGAAAGACTTGCAACATTTACAAAAAAGAGAAGGCCGGCGGTGGTCGCAGTGTTTCCACGACCACTTTTTCAATTGGCATATATATTGGGTCGGGGAGAAAGTTTCAAATCCGATGTGAAAAAAAAAACGCAACCGAAGGACCTTTACCTCGGCAAGAAACAGGAAGCGAGCTCAGAATGTCTTTGCTTCGTGATTCCATACGAAGGTTACTGTTTTCTTATTCCGGAAGTGTTTTGCATTGCTTCAGTGCACCGGTTGATGGAAAAGACAGTGAAGAAAAAAAAACTCGACTGTTTGGTATTTCGTCAAGATACTGGAACGAAGTGTATATTTACGTCCAAATTAGGCTGAAATTTCGGACCAGACTGGTAGCAAGTACTGTGGGGATGAAAATGAAGAGAACGCGGATTTTGTCTGATTGTTTCGTATCAAACAAGAGCGCAGAGTAAAACAAGTTCGTAGCACGAAACCTAGGGCCAATATTATCGGGGAACTTCAATGTTTTCAATGATTGTTTTTTTATTTCGGGAAAAAAAACGTTTGTGAGTTCTACGGGGGAGGGGCGTACTAGTTGTCAATTAAAAACAATTTCGGGAAATATTTTTTTCCCAACTAAAGTTCCGGGCCCTTAAGTTAAGGGTCTCTTTGAAACAACAGATTTTTATTTCACGTCGTATTTCTTTTCTCCAGGACATCTTCTACGCATTGCCGCTGACGCATTGCTTCGGGTCCGAATGTCTTCGTTATTTCAATTTTCCTTCTGTTTTCCGGAGCATCTTCCACACATTGCCGCTGACACAATGCTTGAGGACTGAATGTGTTAGTTGCACGGGTTGTGCTAGGGACTTACCAATATGGTGCCGCTGACATCGCTCAGGTCTGAACGCCGAAGTCAGCATTCGCGAGCGCGACCAATGTTTTCATGCCAGTCGACATAGCAAAACACCGCTTAGCTCAAGCAGCAGAGTACGGCTTTTACATTGGCTACATACAGCATGCAAACGCGCCCTTACCCGAGAAAGAAGCGAAATCAACCATGTCATATCATTCAGTACAAGACGGAGTGTTATACAAATTGTACCTTCCGTGACACCTTCGAAAAGGAGGCACATTTCGCGATCTCTGAGTACCAGAACCTCTCGGTGGTCTTATTCTGCACGCTTACCACGATCAGGTAATGTCAGGAGGGCACCTCGCATCCAGACCGGCTCACGACAAAATCCGCCAAAAATATTGATGACCCACTATTATAAGCCGCGGCGTACGAGCCTGGTGCGAAAAATGCCAAGCTCGCCAACGACGATACACGGCACACGTCAGATCAACACTCCCAAGAGGCCATTTTCCTGTCGAACGACCGTTTCAGGGAAGATCGGTTGATTCGGCAGAGTGCAAATCAGCATCAGCTTCAGCGGCAAGGACCGAATGTAGATGTGTTTTCTTGATGATGGACCATCTGATCCGTTTTGCAGTGTTGTTGCCGGTACGCGATGAGGCAGACGACACAGTAGCCTGGGCCATCATCGAACGAAATATTAGCATTCTCGGCCCACCAGAGACCTTGCACTCAGATTGATGCCCCGAATTTGAAAAACGAGGTGACATATCAGCTGCAACACTTTCTCGGATACCAATAGACCCGAACGATACCGTATCGACCTCAGGGCAATTCAGTATCAGAACGCCTACACGCCACCTTGCACAACATGCTGGCCATGCAGAGCGCGATAGATCAAAGCAACTGAGCATCACTGTTGCCGTTCGTCCAATTAGCAATAACACTAGTTCTAGTGCCAAGATGAATGAGGCGCCATTTTTGCTTCATGTTCGGGCAATAACCTCGACTTTCAGTCGATAATATTCTTAGGATTCCTCATGTAGAAATAAGAGCAGGCACCGAAGAGTTCGCGCGAAACGCGCGGGAAAAAAGGCGGATCGTTTTTGAACTCGCACGCTGAAAGCTAACCGAGCGTGGAGACAAATAAACAGGAAGTAACAGCAAACTCAAACCATACCCCGTGTTCAAACCTGGACAGAAAGTGCTCGTGTACGAACCATACCAGGACGCGGATGCTCCCCACCCAAAGCTGCTGCTACCATGGCAAGGACCGTATGCCGTCCGCTCACAACTATCACCAGTGGTATGTAGAGTACGACTTACGAAGGACACATGAGAGGTGTCAGTCCACCTCGCCCACATACAGCCCTACCTTCGACGGGAAACTCCGCCGGCCCCTCAATTCGAGAAACTCGCGGATTTGTTTTCGGGGGACCAAAACCCCTACCCACATTGGACCATCCGGGCGAGGCTCAACCTGAAATAGAGTCCTATTTCTAAGACAGGATAGTAAACCATAGACGTGGCCTTGGTCGCAAAAGCCCCGACAACTACAATATGGTCTCCGGCCCGAAGTCGGACCTCGAGTATCGCGCAGACGAAATGCCTCAATGTCACGAATTAATCGCCGCAAACCGAACCCAGAAGGGTCTGCAAGTCGCGATTACCCCGCATCTTTCGCCCCCCCTCCCTTCTCTCGGGAAACGGAAGCGTAAAGTAAGCGAGGAAAAAGCGCGAGTTGAGACAGCGCCAAATAAGTGCACAATGCTCCGCGGCCGGGAAAAATCACGAACAAGTTGGCAAATACAGTTGACTCAGCTGAGCACATAAGAGTTAACGACGGCGATGAAAGTAGCACCGTCAGACATGGCAAAAGAAAAATGGAGACAGATCCTTAAGTCTGGCACAAGTGGTATTTATCCCCTGCAAAACTGACAAGAAATGGATGCTTTAGTTTCCGCCGGCACTTATTTTGTGATCTTGTAAGACCCAAATACACACACAAAACACAACAGCCCATCTATATGACGAAAATCACCGTTCAAACCCATTCGTTAACGGTTTGGCAGGAGCTATCACAAAACGTGCTCAAAAAGCAGGATATATATCGATAACACGGACACGACTTCCGACGCTTGAAACAGTTGGGGCGATGAGCTTGGAAAACCTCTAAGGGCCAGTTTTGACGACCCAAGTAAATATCAGAGACCTTGCCCTGTTGGCAACAAGACAGTGTCAAGTTTGCTAAAGTTGTGCGAATACGTTGTATCGACAAAGCACAAACTACCAAAACACTTGCTATTTCAGCCATAGAACGCCCTCGGATTTTAATCAAGCCTCGTTCGGATATCTGGTATGTAGATTACACTCTTGTCAAGGGATTCGTAGCCTAGACAAGGATCGAGGCACATCTCGTGGAGGTCGACATGCATCGAGATCCGCCTAAGTCACGTGTACGTTATCTTGAGAAAGCTGGAGTGGCTGTTAAGTTTGGATCGACTTGAGTACTAGCCTCAAACGGCACCCGTGCGACATTCACATCAGGTTTGTCACGGGCGTCATCAACCGGTTCAGCAGTAGTGTCAGCCAACATCATCATCTGTCAGCACCACTATCGAACCCCCTAATCATTTATGCATCAGTGCACTTAGCAGTGGCCACTAGCGCGCCGATGTGTGGTTTGTGTGCCCTTGGGTTGGCGTGTTTGATTGAAAAGGGTAGCCAGCGAAGCAAATTTCACTTCTAAACCTCAACAACGGAGAGATACCGAATATTACACAACAAGACCTATGCCAATAGGAAAGCGAAGTACCACAACAAAGTTGAAATTTGAACGATACCCTCCAGATATGTTTAGAACATGATTCCTGGGCACGTTTGAAAACGAAACTTCCTAACTTTCGGAAACCCCCCAAAAAAGCAAATATGGGGCCAATATTGGGCCAACGTCGGCTAGAGAAAAACTCAGGCCGATCTTTGATTCAAAGCGGCGAGATTCCGAGTCCTTGACAGACACGGATAGACAAAACCAACGACTGCGTCATGAATAATGAACAAAATGCGCTTGTTAGGGGCTCCGACCCACCCTAGAGTCACCGTCTTCACACCATGGACGTGGCAATGTGGCAAGAGCTGGCAAGACGTACAATAAAAAGTACATTTGAGCGCTGGTGTGCACAAGCCAAAAGACAAAACTTCTCCATCCGTTTCCAATAATGGCAAAACAAAGTTTATTCTCCAGGTTTGGGAGGATACCGTAGGACGCCGCCGGCAAGCTCTCGCCCCTTAGACCATGCATCCACGTGACATCTTCGAGGCCGTCATCTATAGCCACTGGCCTTGCCGGCCCCCGAGCGAGTAGGCCGTGGGCTGAGTTCATGTCAAGATTGAGCGTCAATCGCCGCACGAGCTAGTCTCTATCATCGTGTTAAGATTTGCAACCAGTAAAAAAAAGCGTCGCCTGCAGCAGCCGTTGAGGGGAAAAAGGAAAAAATCAAACAATTTTATCCCTTCTTCCCACAGCGGCGGCACGAAGGAATTGTACGGCTGTTTTTCCCGAGCAATATGTTTGAAAAATAACTTTTGAACTGCGCGTTTCCATTGGCACTGGTCTAAGCTTGGCAAGGGTTCTGCTAGTTTGGCAGAAAAACAAAAAAAACAAAATTGAAACTTTTGCGAATTATTTTGCCCAATAGTATATATGCGTTGTTAAGAACGGCCTTAAGTATAAACCAATACCGCCAGCAACATGAACGACTTCAAATCGTGTGACCCCCGAGGTGGAGTGCGCCCCAAACTAACAAAAACGATAGTCGTACACACGTTTGTCCCATCGTGAGAACGGAAACAAAAATATCAGATGCGGAATTTCAACCGAAGGCACGATCGATCTACTTGTTGGTCACCTCACTCAGTCACCCAGACTGCTGCTTGCTGCCTGATTGAGCATTATTCGCATTTTCATACTTTATCTCGGAAAACGGCTACCGATACAATTTCTGATTCGGAAACCCAAACACGACCTTCAACGCTATCAAACGCACCCGAACCTCGACCAGTTTCCGAAACGTCTTCTGGTCATTCCGTCAACTTTTCAAGCACAGTTTTCAAAGCATCCCCCTCACACACTTCGACGAAGGTAGTCAGTAGCCCTTTCTGGTGCCACGCCTGCGTATCTCATTACAACAGAACATGGGTCTCGGAATAGAACCCCCACGTCCACCTTCTTGAAGTTCAAGCGCATCTGGATATTTCAAGAGAGAAGGCGGCTTCCAGAAGTAAATGTGACTGGTACCAGGTATGTGGTATCCCCTTATGGCGGAACTGGGATCGAGCATTTTTGGTTTGGAAGGGAAGACTCCGCACGCAGTCCTTTCAAGCAAAGGCATCGAGCGTAGGTCAGCAACCCCACACCGGGCACGAGCAAGCACGAGGCCCTGTGACTAGCATGGACAGACGTGAGGTAGTCGCTGGTTTGTCGGCCTCCCGTCTCCACTCTTTACTCCTGCCCCCTTAGGACCACGAACCGAGCGCGGGTGGCGAGCTGACGCGATTTTGGTGACCAGGGGAGATCTGCTGCGAGGACTGAATTCAGCGAGTCCCAGGCAAGCAACACGGCGTGTTCGGATGTGTACGGATTGTCGACTGACGATAAGATGCTACCTAACGATAGACGAAGAAACGATGAGTGGAGCGGCGCACACTGGGCCGTGTAGAGGAAAAAAGAACCCGTACGGTTTGAGGCACACGTACACGAGGACACGAGTATAGAGGCGGTTGTACGGGTGGGAGGCAGAGCGACGCGGTTTTTCTCGTACGCATGTATGTCTCGAGGTCCATACATGCACAACGAAAGCACGCTATGATACATCCCTGAAGGCGGCAGGAAGGACTTGTTGTGGAGACAACGGGCTAGCCAGTGTATGATAAAACATATTTTAGGACTGTGCGCACATCCCACGAATACACCCCATACCACTCAGTTGAGCCTGTGGGGAGGTCCCAGAACCCCTGGGTTATTGTACGAATGATGTGTGCCAGCCAGTTTCATGTATTTTATTGAAGTGTTATTCTAAAATGATGAAATACGTCAGCTGTGAGTTCGACTGATTAAATTGTTGATACTCAGCTATGCAAGCTGCGTAATAAATCATGAAATACGTCAGATGTGAGTTCGACTGATTGAATACCTGGTATTTGATACCTACGCAGTTTTGCAAGCTGCGTAATACGTTTCGCCTATACCGTATTTTTGCCGAATTTCCCAACTTGTAGGATAGGCCGTTCGCGCGTATTCCATACGTACGTATGTATCTCCTCGTCAAGGATTTAGGCCAGTGACTACCCTGGATGCTACCCGGGTTTACAAGACAAGTTGTACAATCATTCTGCGCACTGCTGTTGCTATATAAGCCAATGAAAAAGCGTTCGCTGTGAGTACGACCGATTAAATAGTTATTGGTCCACCAGGGCGTTTTGTCTGCTCGGCTGCGAGTGGTCACTGATATCCACGAAAACCCGACCGAGAAGGCAATCACAAGCTCTGGGTACAATACTCCCGGAAACACGTCGGGATATTGCCCCCTAGTAATTTTGAGTGGGTGGAGACAGTACTGCTGTGTGCGATGAAAACATACCATCGCACGACCGACACGGTGTTGCTTGCTGTGGAAACACAGCCTTGTTACAAGCCCTGGGCGCGATCCTCATGGAAACATGTCGAAGTATCGGCCGCTATAATAATTTTTATCCTTGCCATCCGACAATGTGTAGCATGAGCTTCAACGTTGATCACTCATAGCATTCCCGAAAGCAAAAAACCACTCAAACAAAGGAAACCTATGCATAAAGTCTAACTTCCTTCTATGTCTACTTCCC
>JBBMHQ010063099.1:0-14441 GCA_037834295.1 Postelsia palmaeformis
TGTTGTTGTTGTTGTTGTTGTTGTTGTTGTTTGTTACTGTTGTTTGTTGTTGTTGTTGTTGTTGTTTATTGTTGTTGTTGTTGTGTTGTTGTTGTTGTTGTTATTTGTTGTTGTTGTTGTGTTGTTGTTGTTGTTTATTGTTGTTGTTGTTGTTGTTGGTTGTTGCTGTTGTTGTTTGTCGTCCTCACGTATTTCGTCGCCAAAAATCACGTCCGTGGTCACAGGACAGGCTCCAGTAACTCTGGAATGGAAGAGTACCTCAGGAAAACATATACCTGGTATATCAAGTACCAGGTATATGTTAGGATCGCGCCTAGCGAACAAAAATACACGTTGCGGATCATGACAAAACACGTGACATTTTCGCGAATCGTCACGAATCGTAGCGCTGATATATACTCCGTGTATGTGTATATATATATTTTCCAACGAAGAACATTTATTCATATCACAAGCTGTTACGTTCTTTTTTGGGAGGGAAGAAGTGACAAAAGACAGATTACAAATGCCACGAATCGTGTGATTGCTCTGGCACCAATCGTGTTTTGTTTTCTTCGTTCGGACGGACTTATCCGTATTATCGTTCGCAACACTCCTAAATCGGTGTCTTCTGCCCCAAACCGACGCACTCCGCGCTGAGTGCCCACAGCCTCTGCCCTTTCGAAACGTCCTGCGCTTCCACAGACACAGTCTGGGTGGCGAACGGCGAGTCCGGCTTCCCCGGCTCCGTCGCCAAGAATCTTCCCCCCGCCCCCTCCTGTAAAGACGCCTCCGTGACCATTTCTACCAAGGCGTCTCCCCCCTGTCCAACGGAAGCAGCCACCTGGAAGAGCCGTTGGCGCGCGTTGGAGACGGGCGTCGCGAGAGAGCGAGAGAGAGAGGGAGAGGCCCTAAGAAGTCGGCGTAACCTCAACTTATAAGCCCTAACTGTGCCAGGACTCCATCCGGCAATGTAAGGATCATTCAGTCATGAACACAGCGGCCCATACGATCCGTACATTTCCGGGCACAATTGATGTACCATTGCATCCACGTTTTTGGGGGGCTCTGCAGAGGGTATTTGTAAATGTCGTCAACTCGTGTGCGTTGGTGGGTCCCGGTCTGACGGTCGGTCAGTTAGTCGGTCGGTCGCTTCAACCCTTCATTACTTATGAATGTCGATCACCCCCCTGGGTGATACCACCCGCAGGGTTAGTGTTGGATATCGTAGCGAACTGTACCGAAAAATCGTAGATTCGACTAATATATAGTACCGAAGTCGTTTTGCCCTCCATCTCCTCCCTGTATGACAGCCCCGTGTTTTTTATGCTGACTCCGACCGAAGGCTTTGATGTATCAAATATCGAAATCGTACGAATCTACCAGCTTTTTTTTGTTTTGTTTTTTTAAAGGGTATCGTATCGCACTCTATTCAACAGATACCATTTTGTCGAACCTCAGCCAAGGGCTACACAGCCCTGCTACAGCATAATTATCAACGCGCTTCATGAAAAGGGTACTGTACCTTCTTGTGGCCAAAATATTTCCGGCTGCCGAGCTCCTTAAGGGCACTGACGGAGCACCCACTATCGTCCGAACACTGTATGTATTTTTACGTGTTATTCGTTGTTCACCTGGGCTACCGGATGCAATTTCGTTCTCCCTCGAAGTCAGTTTTTGGGTGTCTTTCTAACGACTTTCTGGATGAATTAGTAATAGTCCTAACGACTTGCTATTGGTACAAATAACGACTCTTACCAGGTACTATAATAAATACTCACCAATACTCCCAATGACTTACTAGTAGTGGTAAATCACTCACTCATAGTACAATAGACTTCCTCACGTGAGGAGTCCCCCGAAGAAAAACTGTACACAGATGCACCACTGCCGTAGCGGGTGTCTCAACTCCGCACTCCTGCGACACAATCCATCTTCACCTTGATGATGTTGGTGGCGGCGAAGTCGAAAATCTTGGAGAATATCGGGTTCTGATTGCGAAACAGGCCGCTGCTGGGGATGAGGCCTGGCGAAAAGCAGTCGACTTTCACCTTGGACTTGCTGGCTGAGAGCCGCCTTTGCGCTTCGAGCGTGAAAAGCACGTTGCACAGCTTGGAATCTTTGTCTACGCGGGCGTGACGGACCCGGGAAGGCCGCAACGGCACGCATGCAAAAGAGTAAACGCGCGGGGTGGGGGGGGAAGCGGAAGGGGGTGGGTGGGGTGAGTGGGGATACTCACTTAGTTTCTTCCGGAAGAAACCATCGACGCGTGAAAATGAGCAATTGCGATGATATAATTTAGATGATCGTCATCGTTATCATCATGCTCATCGTCGCCAACATCAAAGTCACGACCATCATCAGTATTATTGTCACAATCAACAGCGAATTTATCATCACCAACATCACCATTATCATAAATCGTTATCGTCAGAATTGTCATCACAGGGCTCCATCATCACCGTCATCATCATGCACACCGTAGCGACAGCAGGCCCTTCAGCGCGCAGAGTCATCCTCTTTTGTCGCTGAACTTGCGAGAGCGTGAGTTAGCAAAAACGTTGAGCTCAAATGCACCCCCTGTACCGCACTGGAGTAGCACCGCACTGCAGCAGCGCCGCATTGTGGAGGCATGGCTCCCAGGCAAGTCCCATCATGCCACCCCAAGTGATACTGCTGTGGATGGTCCATGCACGCCTTCCGTTCCAAGAGCCGTCGACGACAAGCTTTCAAAACCTTTCCCGCAAAAGTATCAACCCCCTCATGCCAACCTCCGTACTTGCCGTAAAAAACGTCAATATACCGTAGAAAACGCGTGCCACCACAAAATCTACGTCGTATGCAAAGCTCAAGAAAGAGCGAAGAAAACAACTACAGTAATGCGGTCCCTCGTACATAGTGCCGGTAACAGTATGTATACGCCAGCCAGCAATACCGGCACTAAATGTAGCGGTAACCGGCACTACTTGGTCGGTAGTCCGCACAGTGCCACACTAGTTGATCCCATCTGTGCCAAGTGCCAAGCGATTTCATCGGCACTATAGCGGGCAGCCGGCACTATTATACTCGACCTGCACTATATGCATACCGCACCTTCTTGCTCCCCCCCGGTACCCCCCCGACATCTGCCTTGATGCTGTTGTTGTCGTTACTATTGTTGTTGTTGTTACTATTGTTGTTGTTGTTGTTGTTGTTATTGTTGCTATTGTTGTTGTTGTTGTTGTTGTTGCTGTTGCTGTTGCTGTTGTTGTTGTTGCTGTTGCCCTCACGTGAGCTCATTGCCATACTGCAGTCTATACTACGCTAGCCCTTGGTCGCGAAGAGGCACAAGGCACGTACAGGCAGGCACGAAAACAAAACCGAGCCGCAACTCACTACGCAAAGGGTGCCGGCATGACTACTAGTTACACCGCATGGTATAACAGTTTCAGTCGCCTACTGACCAAGCACCATATAAAAAATAAATATCGCATATATACCCGTATAACACACCGGGTGATAATATATCATCATTCCCTGGAACGATTTTCCGGGCCGTTTTTTTTCTCACAAGACTGGTGGCATTTTTCGGCCGAAATATGTCACTGGGACTGAGAGGGCTCCTTAATCCTTATAGGGCAAACTGCAGTCCCGCTTTGGGGACAATCTACATACCAGGTAGAGGTTAAGTGGTTTGCCTCCAAAACGGGGCTACAGTCCTGAAATGGCTAAGGGCTTTGAGGAACTAACCAACAAGGCATGCCTTATTGTCGGAAAGCCATTTACGTGTTACAAGGTATTCGTTGTATACCTGGGCCATCGGGTATGTACCATTTTTCTCTTCTTTTCAATGTTTTCGCATATTTCTAGTCAGGAGGAGCCCCGTTGAAAAAAAAACGGGTTCATCCCGTGTCGCAGGCAGTACCGTGTCCACGGCAAAGGGGGCGCACACAACTAAGCACGTGGCGTCGGGGATATCTCGACGAGATGTTTCAATCGACGCACCGCCCGGCGTCACTCGCACCGTCCCCGTTATCCAGAAATCTAGCTTCGAAGTCCGTGCGAGGGGGTGTGTTGTCTCATCACCCTAGCGTGATAGTGTCATACGGCCATTTCAGCCGATATGCTTATGGAACTACTGATGTTAATCGGACACGAAAAAATATTAGACAAGTTAGTACTGCGCATGTGAACTTACAGGCCTTGTCCCCGTCGTAGCTGCCACCATCCACCATGTCGAACTTCTTCGATGAACCATCCGCGGCAAGGTATCCAGTCAGTCCGCTCATGTCTCCCAGAGTGGCCTACGGACGTCGGGATAAAGTACATATGTGCCGCGTTAAAGTAGAGCGTGCGTATGGCTTGAGCGGGGGGTGCTCATGTCATGCATGACTGTCGTCGTGTGACCATAGACCCTTGAAAGCATCCGGATATAAAATGCCGGGGCGGAGCACGTCGGGTTTTTCCGGATCAGGCAGACACTACCTGCACCAAGCTCGAAGCGCCGTGAGGTATTGGGCGAGTCGCATGAAGGGTGAGCTGTATCCCACTAAAAACCGCTTGCGATGCGGGCTTTTTTTCACACGGATGACAGCGTCGGATCAATTTATTTATTTTCTGGTGTGGACACTTCCAGAAGCAGGAATGGGAATACTATGTAGCTGCCTCGTGAGTGGTGGGCGGTGAGGGGTGGGAGGGGCAGGCGCTTTCAACACATAATTATTTTGTTTAGTCTTTCCGTTTTTCCCTTTCGTCAGTTTGAAACAGTACAAGCAGCAGGGAATATCACTGTAATCTGTCATCTGTGATCATTTATGCATGTAGATGGCCTTTGGTTCTCTTTAAAGTTCTTCCAATTGTTTTGCTTTTTTAGCGTTTTTTTTTGTTACTTTTATTCTCCTTTTTCGGATATACCAAGTAACAGCAGCAAGTCCGGTCAACGTTGTATTTTTCTATCGTATCTGCTTTAATCTGCGATGGGACGCATGTTCTCTGCGCCGTAGTACATGTTCTTCACTCAGAACCTACTCATACGAGTATCTCTCCACCACTGGGAGAGACAATGCAGCGGTACGGTACAGACTTCTGCAAAAAAAACGAGAAAAAAACGAGAAAAAGCAGCTTAATGTGAGTGACAGAGACATTACCACAAAAACATGCACAAGAAAACAAAACCATGAAAAGGAGGCAGAAAAAAATGACCGTCGAGAAATAACGGCTGCAGGACAGGACACCTAAAAAGAAACCGAGTAGCAACAAAGGCACGCTGATACCGACAGGAGAAAAAATGAAATTCAGGAGTCGTTTTACCGAAATTAGAGTAGAAAACCCATTCTCTCTCAAGAAATCCAACCTGAACCAGCTTATTTCTTGCTTTTTCGGTACTGTACTAAATGTATCACTTTTTCACCTTGGACCCCACGTTCCCCCCTGGCGTGTCCGGATCGTGCACGCTGCTTGCCGTTACCACCAGTCTGGGCTGTCCGAGGGCACCGGCTTCCAGCGGCTACCATGTTCCATAATTTTGAGGGGGGCGTGCACGAGCGGCGAAAGGTTTCCGGAGCATGAAAGGGATGATGGGCGATTGGGCAGCAAGAGCCGGAAAATGTTTTTAGAGAGTTAGCAGATAACAGGGGGAGGAAAGGAGGGAGGGAGGGAGGAAGGGAGGGAGGGAGGGGGGACGGCGTGATATTTGGGAGGGGTACTCGGTGCTCGGGCAGTGAGTGGACCACGCCAACAGGATAGATGTGAGTACCCTCAAAGTGCCGGTATGCACCAGTCAACAATAAAGGCACTATAGCGGCAGCCGGCACTATTAATAGCACTTGCCAAGCTGGTTAATCCCATTTGTGCCAAGCGATTCCACAGGCACTGTGCGTAGCGGGCAGCCGGCACTATTCAACCGGCACTATAGAGCGACCACTACTGCAAAAACTTTTGCCTTTCTCGCGTTGTGTTTTCCTGTTGACCCTGGATAATAATTTTGACCTGCGAGGAGTCGTTTTTCACTCTATTCCTTATTCGGCAGGTCGCGCTTGTATTGCGGGTGTATAAGGTTGCTTATTCGGCGGGTGGTGGCTTAATTCGGGTGAACAACCGCGAAACAAAAACAGTCGACCGATTTCTTGAGTCATTATATAGAGCTTGTAACTTTTCTTGAAACAATATTCATCAGGACATCAAAAGACGCTCCGGTGGCCATGAATCCTATAACAGGCTCCCGTTAACACATCGCGGTGACATGGCAACAAGCAATAATAAACGAAAAAAACGAAAACAAAACAAAGCGTGTCAAACCTTGATGAGCAGGTTAGCCAGAAGGAAATGGCCCAAGTGATTGGTGCCGATGGTCTCCTCGAAGCCTTCAGCGCAGTAGCGAGCCGACCCCTTGGTGCTGGGAGCCATTCCTACGTGAACGCAGGCAGACGTCAGCCGAAGTGCGGCATGAAACAACGATGCCGACGTAACAACACCGACGGACTATATTCGGTAGAGCTGTGAGTTGACTCGACGTTTCGTAAAATCAATAATTGGCTGGCAAAACCAAGCAACCAGCTGACTTAAGATCACTAGTCGGCTGGCCCTATTCGGTTGCGTAGTATACACAGACATTTGGAGAGAATAGACGCCAACGGCCTTCGAGACTGCCATCGGTACCGTCGACGGCGAATTGATCTGGATGCGCCATGAGTTGCAGAAGATCTCTCAGCTCTCTCTCCCTTTCTAGGCGAGTTGGTCTTACGGTGAAATGCGCATTCCGTAGTCAAAAAACCTCCCATCTACAAGAAAACCCAAATAGTCGGATAGTTGGCACCGTTTGCAACTCTATCTGTAACACCTAGCCAAGCGGTATCTCTTAATAGCTGGCGACGTTTAGGGAGGGCGGCACCGGGTGTGCCGCGAGGGAAAGGTTAATCACCTATAGGCGGGACTTGGTGGGGAAATCGGTATAAACTCGATACCGGTACCCGACACCTCGTCAAATTCGGTACGACCTGAGCACCGATACCTGACACTTCGGCAAGTCCGGGACGCCCACCAAAACTACCCCGGAAGCATGCTGCCACCCGTGTTGTTGTGTGCTCACACTCGACTGTTGCTATACATGAGCGGGCTTTTTTTGCTTCTGGTCGCTACGTCGGTGTCCCGAAAGGATGATGAACGAAGTAGTGCGGGTACAACAACAGCAACGACAACAACAACTATAACACCACCACCACCACCAACATCAACACCGCCAACACAAACGCAACCACCACCACCAACACCACCACCACGAACGCAACCACCACGAACGCAACCACCACCACCAACACCGACACCACCAACACAAACGCAGCCACCACCAACACCAACACCATCAAGATAAAACGCAACCAACAACACCAACACCACTACCACCACGGCAACACTTATTCGGCCCCCAAAAGCGGTTGTTTCTCTCTCACCGGCGTTGAGGCACAACGTATCGATGGGCTCGCCTCCCCACGCGTCGACAAACCCTCGGACGCTGTCGAGCGAAGAAAGGTCACAGGCGAAAGCCCCCGCCGCGCCCGACTTCTTCGCAGCCGCCTGAGCCTTAGCCTCCGTCCGACACGCGACATGGACGTCGTGTCCCAGGGACACCTTCATTTGCCACCTCGATAGGGGGGGGGGGGGCTCATTTACTGCCCGCCTGAGTAAATTGACCATTGACCACGCATCTATTTCGAGACGGAGCACCGGGGGTGGCGTACTCATGCCGTAGTTGTATGAGCATAGACCCTCGCATCGTTGCAATGCCGGGACGGAGCACGTCGGGTTCACACCGACAAGGCAGACATTATTTGCGCGGAGGGTAGGGGGAGAGGGGTGGGAGAGGGATGCCCCTTACGGCAAGCGAGTTCAAGTCACTGCACGGGCGGAGGAAGCGCTTCAAGCGGAGTACCGGTGATAATATATTGTTGCCGTGGGTTGTTGGTCATCTCTACTATTGTCTCGCCCGTTGAGCTACATTGCGCTCAGGCTTGGGACCGTCAAACACACGAGTATTCTGCTGATCTTTTTTGTCTGTCACAAAACTTCTCGTACTACTACTGTTGCTCTTGCGACTCGGTTTATCGAGGCCTCCTCACTTTCGCCGGTCTTAATCGGGGCGTAAAGCAGTGTAGGCTGAATGTTGTCGAATGTTTAGGTTGCCATACACGATCGACCGTGTACTTGCACTGCACTGCACTGCACTCGACGCGCGGGGAGACTTGAAGACGCACTCCTGCGCTAGCACTACACACAAAACCTGGTACACAACACACGAATTGGAATACACACGAGTACAACACATAAAGCACAGCACCCAGCACACAACACACAACACACCATACCCAATCACCCAACACCCCAAACACACATAGCACAGGACCCAGCACACAACACTCAACACCCAACACCCAACACCCAGTACCCAACACACAACACACTACATCCAACATACACCACGAACCAGTTTGGTGGCGGCATCGAGCCCGATGCCACTACTCGCCCCAGTTAGCACGACCGTCCTCTTTGTACCTCCCCCAGCCCCGCCTGCGACGCTCGGTCCCGCGAGCAAAGCCGCTAGCGCCGCCCCGGCCGCCGTCTAGCCGAACCCCCCCCGCGTCAGCAGGCCGCCCTTCATGGTGGCAGCGCCTGGAGTGCTGTTGCCACTGCTGCTGCTGCTGCTGCTGCTGCTGCTGCTGCTGCTGCCGCCGCCGCTGCCGCTCCTGCCACCGCGGGCACTACTGCTGTCGCTCGAGAAGAGCGGGATCACTACGAGATTGCCGGCGGAGGCGACCGATTGAGGCCTCCCCTGCGGCTGGGTTATACCGTTGACGGGAGATTGTTGGGTAGCGCAGCGTAGCGTTATGCGTGGGTAGCATGCGTGGGGGAGGGGTCGGGTGGTGGGGTCGGGTGGTGGGGTGCGGTGTGTGTTATACTGGCATGGACACACGAGAGGGCGGGAGAACGTTCCTCTGGTACATCCTCTTGCAGGATTGGTGTTTGTTACTCGTACTCGTATGTGTATCTGGTTGCTTGCAAGCTTGGAGCTTCGAGCTTACTACTTGGAACGCTCGTCCAACGTATCGTATTTACAACGTGACTTTTAGATTGTGCTTACAGCGAGACAATGAGTGCAAAGACATTTCGTGCCTGCAGTTGTTTGATCGGTCAAAAGCAGAATCAAGCTCCACCCACTCGGTCAGAGCAAATCGGCGTATCCTCTCAACCCCCCTCGATTGTACGTGTGGTATGATACAGTATAATACCACACGTACCATCGAGGGGGGTTGAGAGGATGATACATCAAGTACGAGTGTACGAGTACTTGTACCCAACGAGAGGACTCGTGGAACGCACGTCTACGTGCTCACAGAAGAAGCAGAATTTCAAATGTTGAATCGCACCTTGATGTTGCTTGTGCGACGCATCCGCGTGCCATGGGTTTCCGACAATGCATACGGCGCTGGGAAAATATGGAAGGCCGCCGCATGGTAGGCCACTCCCACCAAAGATAAAAGCATCAGCATGGTCGGATGCATGCTGCTTGGGTCTGTCCCCTCGTCTATTATGCAAACATGTGTCATATGGGAGTTCCATAAAACATGTGGAGCGACATTTGAGATGGAAACGGGGAAAAGGGTTGGTTGTAGTTTGTACGATTTTTGAGCAGTGAGCAAGCAGTGAGCAAGCAATACGGCCCCTATCCCGACTCCCGAGTCGACTCTAACGTACAGCACCGAGACTGGCCCCGCACGTCCGCAGCGAGAAACGTGCGGTCGTCGACCCTCCTCGCCGAGAGCTTAAAGTGGCCCATTCGACCCCTGAGGTTTGAGTTGTTTGAGTGGTTTATTTTTTGAAAAGTTCCTGGACGACTACTCAAGGTACATCGGCTGTGGCGTCTCCATTTAAGTTGCACGAACATTCGACAGGATAAGACAGGAGCCCGACAATAACCTATTAATAGCAGCGAAGACCTTCTTCAGCGTGATCCAGAGCAAGCCTCTGCCACCATCATCACTAGCTGCAGTCATGGGGAACATGTTGGACATGAGTATCCACGAGTACGCGGAGGTGAGAGAGTTGTCGCACACTCATCAAAAGATTGTTTCCTTTCGCCTGTTTGTTGCGGCAGTCTGTCTTCGGATGGAAGAAGCAAGAACAAGTTCGGGCAAGATGTCATTTCTTTTTATCTACAAAGTAGCATTTGGAGTTGTTATTTATGGTGTGGGTGATGCCCTCCCCCCACTTATGAGTGCTGCTGCTGCTGCTGTCCCCATGCCAGGTAGACTATAACCGGTAGTGTACTCCTGCTGCTGCTACTGCTGCTGTTGCTGCTGCGCTCTAAGCTTCGATCTGCTGACAGTGCTTCCTTGCTCGGCCTGTGTGCACAAGCAGCGAGCGGCGACCCCGCTGCCGAGTTGATGGTATGCCTGCTCCTACTACTGCTGTACTTTGACTATCGTTGTGTAGTCCTACTGAAGTAGTTTGTCACGTACGAGTACAACATACCAGCACGAGTGCAACATACGAGTTGCAAATATTTTCTGTTCAGCAGACAGCAGGTATTTACCTCTGGTAATTTTTTTTCGGTGTATGATATCGTACGAGGTCGTGCGTGGGTGAGTAACTGCATCTGCACGACAGACACCGCTCACCACCAGGGTACCTTGTAATATACCCTGGTACCCTGGTATGACGTTGTAATTATGTACGTACAGCAGGATATACTCGCAGCTCTTCTATCGTACTCGGCTCGCCATTCCATCACCCCCAACAGTGCGGTTAAGAGTTTCGATCGTCGTCGTTCGTCTATCGTCGCCACGTTTTTTTTTCTTCATTTCGTCTCCCCGATTTCGTCTCCCCGATTTCGTCTCCCCGATTTCGTCTCCCCGATTTCGTCTCCCCGATTTCGTCTCCCCGAATTCGTCTCCCTGAATTCGTCTCCCCTACCGTGTCCTTCGAAGGTGAAAACTAAGTAATGACTTGAAATATTAGTATTAATAGTATGAATTAATTAAAGAAATGGCGTTGTATCGTAGGCTCTGGAGAATGTACGATACGTTTCGAATGTACGATACGTTTCGTCTCCCCGAATTCAGGAAATAAATAATTCTGCCTTCGCTCGCTCACACCAACACACCACACACAGCACTCATTGACATCGATTGGTGTTCCACCACTGCAACATATTTATACCTCATATGGACGCGCAAACAGCAGTTAAGCAGTTATATGCTTCGCTGCGTCTTATCAAATACGCGTTCATATTTTATGGTACTTCTTTTTCGTCTTCCCGAATTCGGAAAATAAGTAATCACCTCCTCTGCTGTTTCGTGCTATTCTGTTACCTTACTCCGTACCAGGTACCAGGTATGATTATTTTTTTTTGTTCCCATGTTGGTCGAAGTTGTCGTTCTTCGTTCGTGTTCATTATCATCTTGTTTTCGTACAGTCTGGCACGCGGTACCTGTACCTACTGCTGCTGTGGTTTGGATGTACCTTGTACCAGTAGGTTTAAGAAGTACCTGCGGCAGTATATATCTTTGCCGCGTGATGTGTATGTGTATGTGTATGTGCGCAGCCTGTCCGAGCATAGACCTCGACGAGTCCAGTATATCAACACGTACTGGTACGTCCCTGTTCTTGGTTATTGTCCCATGTATTTTGTCGCCCTTGCTGTATCTCTCCCTACAACTACGGGGCATATTAAATAGGACCTACGGGTAACACAAAAACCTATATAGTTCGCCATTTTTACCAACAATATTTGGTCCTATTTACTATGGTCCTCCGTCATATAATTATTAGTATTAATAGTCGTACTCAGATCCGGATTAACATACAGCAGTAGTAGCAGGCAGTCTCTCCTCCCCCCTCCCCACTACGATTCGTGCCTACATTTGTACGGCGAGATGACTCGAGCCCTTTCTTCCCTCGTCGACTCGCGTCTAATTTGGTATCAGCATGGCGTGAGGATGTCATGACGTAGCAAAGGAACATCAGTATGATATGTACCAGGTAAGATAATGGTGGCAGTTGCCAGTTTGGCGGCGGTCAACTGCCCGTGAAGCAGTCGTAAAGAGGAGTAACGTACAACGCGTGGCAGCTCGGCAGCAGTCAACTAACTGCCCGTGAAGCACTCGTAAAGAGGAGTAAGCACAACGCGTGGCAGCTCGGCAGCAGTCAACTAACTGCCCGTGAAGCAAATCGTAAAGAGACGTAACTTACAAGTCCACTATTATAGTGGTTCAGTAATCTAACTGTGTACGTGCTGGTACATATTTGTACCCACAACGTACAGCAGCAGTGGAATGCAAGCCGTGACGGTGGCCTTGCGTTACCTAAAGCAGTTGCGTGGTACTCTCGTGCATGGTAGTGGTGTGGCTTGAGCTCTCGGATCCTGCCATGCTCAAAGCTCCTTGGGACGAACGTTGAACCTCATCGGCGCCGGTCCTGGCCTGCTTACCCGAAGCGGCATAGTTGACCTTTTCCACTTCCAACAACGGCCAAGCTCGGACAATGTCACGCAGCTGGCTTTTCCTGTTTATTTGTTTCTCAGATTTCACCAACAACCCGGTGTGTATCGCCGTGCAGCGTGCGAGCATCGTTTTTCGGCTGCAGGCCAATTATCTTTTGTAAATGTCTGGAAAAACGAACCTCAATTTATTGGTTCGTTCTTTCTTGTGAGCGAGCCGGTCGGTGCTGCTCGTGTGGTGCTCCAGTCAGTACTTGGGGCGTCAGTATGCGAGGCGTTAAAACGTAAAGCAGGTACCAGATGCAAGCAGCGCAGGACCGCTATACCATGTGTGCCCTACCAGGCAACTGGTACCAGGTTATTTACTAAGAAAACAAGCGCTAAGAAAACCAGACTGAACTTTCACGAAAAATTGTCAAATTCTGGAGGCGTTTTTGACATTACTGTCAAGGAGTATTGATTCGGGACCAAGAGAAGGTACAACCGACGCTTCGAGATGAAGAGCTTGTCACTAGGAAGTTGTTCGCTCTTCGATGTTGTCTCTTCCTAGCATGTCTTGGTGTATTGAATCAGGACCAAGAGAAGGTACAACCAACGCTTCGACATCGTGCGTGATCGTACCGAGTGTCTTTGACAATGACGGGGGTAACCAGCGAATTGATCATGGTGGATGGTAGGTATATTGTAAGCGAGTACTGTACGTTGGCCACGTTATGCTCCCGAAAAGTAGGCAGAGTAGATCATGATTGGAATGTATCAAATCTCGAACAGATCTAGCCTGGACCTGTTCTTCTGTTTCTTACTTTAGTACTTGTACCGGAACACAGGTATTTAGTCTAATTTGTGTGTGGCGTGTGTTTCAGCTCGTTGGTGATGTGCACGCGAAGAACCCACTTGCTGATGCCCAGCGAGATGCAGTCGTTTTCGCAGAGAGCAAACGCGTGAGTCACGGTAAAGTGAAGTCGTTTTGAGATTCGGAAAGAAGAAGATGGTACGCTGGTGACCTCGGGGCGAGTTGCTGGCTTGCTGCGCTTACCAGCAGAGCCCATGAGGAGCGGAAAAAAAGTGATCGAAACAGGGGCGGGGGGGTAGGGCGTGTGCGCTCGCAGTTCGGCAAAATTCTTGATGATTCCATTTCATGACTCCAATCCAACCGCTCTTGGTATCCTACAAAACAACTACCGATATGAACAAGGCCAGCTAGCATATATCTGCCTGTTGAGGCGAACTTCCTCAGACGTGCCCGAATAAAATGATGAAGTTGTAATGAGATGGGGTTTTGTCACGAATCTGGCAGGCTTTCCCCCAACGGTGGTTTTATTTCGGCTTCGGCTAAGGGCGGCCACCACCCCGACCCGGAACTCCAACTCTAACTCTAACCCTAGCCAGAGGCCTGCTTGGTTGGTGTGCCAGCTGGTCGTTGTGCTTGGAAAGTCTCTATTTTCTGTTCGGGTACATGTAAGGACGTGTCCAAACAGAATCGACAATCGAAATAAAAAATCGAAATGCTTTGGTTTTCGAGAGCTCTTTAACCGAGATTTTCAAACAGAAACGAAATGTGAAAATAGAAATCCAGGCGAAAGACAAAGGAGAGCACAACCCACGGGCCGTTAATAGCTGTGCACACACGCCGAAAATCTAGCGCTCGCCAACACAGAACCATCACAGACGCAGGCCAACGCGACGACAATCCGACTCCGGGAGGTCGCTGGACCTGCCATGGAGGCGGTAGTGCGCCCAACGTTGACGCCCCGGGATCGAACTTTGAACTATACTGAGAACGAACTTCCCACCTCGTTCTGGAGGGCATCATCCTGAACTTTCCTCAAACTATGTTCGCTTGGGGTCGAACGCCAGGAAACAGAGACCCGAGAACGTCGGGGCTGGTCTCGAGAGGTTCGAGTGCTGCCTGTTTACGGGGGGGGGGGTGTACTCGATAGGAGATATGTACTCGATCTCATGCATGGCCGTAGTCGTATGACCATAGACCCTC
>JBBMHQ010063110.1:0-14437 GCA_037834295.1 Postelsia palmaeformis
GAGGGTCTATGGTCATACGACTACGGCCATGCATGAGATCGAGTACATATCTCCTATCGAGTACACCCCCCTCCCCCTCCCAGATGGTTTCTCATAGTCGCTCCATGAGACGAGAATCCTGGCGGAAGGACTCTATCGTACAGTGACGAGGGTAGTTTTTTACTGTTGCCCTGTATCAACATGGTGAGGATTGGTCGCGTGCCCTCGGTAATACCTTAAGAGACCAACCTGAACGCGCATCCGTCAGTTGGCAAGAGCGCGATGCCTCTACCGGACGGTGCAGACCCTGAATTGTTTTGCTCTTTCTAGCGAAAAAGAGGGTGGGACGATGTTAGCCTCGACCCCTTAGAGTTGACTCTAGGCATTGCGTATTTTATTTCTTACGCGAGCGCCAAGTTGACTCACAGCAGTCGTCGAAATGCGCATCGCAGAAGCGGATGACGGCCAGTACTGTCGATAGCCTCGTGTGCTGTTGTTGGATGAGCTTGCGACGCGGTGTTGCCAAGTTTTCTCGCCTGTTGACTAAACTGCACTACGTAGGCGGGTCCCACTGTTACCCTGCGCAAGTTACCCGTCTGTAACTCGCCAGGGATGAGGAGACTATGCTGCTTGTGTGGTAATAATGTCTTCTTGTTCTCATGTCAAGGGTTCGAGGTAATAATAACCCTGCGCTAGACTTGGCATGGATCAGCCTGACAATATATCGTACTGGGTGCGTGTGTTTATACGTTAACACGATCATGGCATATTTAGGACATCGTTGGCACACCAGCGTGACAATACGGGGGACTGTGGTGCTTCTTGTAGGGCATCTGTACCACAAGCTAATTACCGGCTGCGATGCTTCTTTCCGGGCATACACACGATAATATTCCATAGCACGTAAACAATGGGGGAGGTTGACAGTAACATCAGCACTTTGGCTCGGCCCTCATATCTGCCGGATGGCTAGGTATTACTATCAATCGCCATGAAGTGAACCAATTGCATCTACTGTAAGTCTTCCACACCATGCCTACACCATGCCCCCAAGTCTGATGGATCGCAACCTATTCCCTCGTTGTCCGGACGCCCCCATCTTGCGTGTAGATTCGATTCCACCTGAGCTAGGCGGGCTGGTGGCCTTGGAGAAACTAGAGCTCAGGTTCAACCAATTAACCGGCAAGTGTGGAGTATCGACCAACAGCACGAGCTGTCCACTGTCTACCTAGTAAGAGAGTGCAGGACAACAAGAAATAAAAACGCCTCTTTTAGTGTGTCGAGTGTCCGGGTTCTTGAAATGGGTGTTGATACAGGGGTCCTCCTTTTAGAACACCCTATTTTTTTGTAGGTCGAGTGTCCGGGTTTTTGAAATGTTAGGGGGAGCGGGGGGGAGGGGGTTGTGCGCCGGGGAGGGGTTGTAGCTTTTAAATTTCTCAAAAGAGGGACGCAATGTCAACTTGCTGCGCACGTGACGTATAGCTCCCATAGCTATGCTACGGGCGCACACACCACCCCAGCAGCTTGAGCTTCTTCTAGTGGCCGGTGTAAGCTATAACTGTCCTTCACTGTAGATTCGACATTTTTCCCCTTCAAGGTCCGAAAGGTTGAATTAATGACTGCAGTTACACCATCGTGTTTGTGGTTCGTAACCTGCGTGAGGTTCCTGTACCTTGCGCATAGCAGACCTATTAACAGTTGGAGACCGTGTTACCCTGTGCCGGTGTCAAAGGTGCAGAGCCGGTTGCAAGCCTGTTACAGACTTGCTTCAGCCAGTCTGAATAGCATTTAGACGTTTTTGGATACGATACTATGGAGGGATGACGGCGACCTTTCTACCTTTCGCTCTGTTACGGCTTTAGTCTCGAAACATATCTAGCATGACGTATCTGTTGGCGGCGACATATCTGGCGTATCATATCTCTAAGCCATGTCTGTGTTCGTTTGATTGCATCCAAAGGCACGGTAATCGACTGTTGTTACGGGAGCTACTTGTGTGGCGCGTGACCACTACTGTAGGCCTGCTCCATTAGGACAAGCTGGCAATTGTCTGCTCGAAGCAGATAATGTAAAACAACGAGGGAAACCATCGTACGAGTTAGGGGGCTACCATAGCGAACGCAGAGACGCGTCACTATTGTGGTACCTCATGTACAGCATCCCGGAGCCCACAATACTCTTGCGTTGAGTTCGTAGATAACTCAACCCTTCATTAACCGTCTTGGCTCTCGTCGTGCGTGCAGGTTCAATCCCCCCCGAGCTGGGTGGGCTGGCGACCTTGACGAGCTTCAACCTCAGTGAAAACAAGCTTAGCGGTAAGCGCGAGGTGTAGCTGTCTCGCTCGACGGGAGCATCTGCGGTTGCGTTTGTCCCTCGCAATCTACGCCGCTGTGCTGTAGTGTTTGCATTATTTTTGGATAATTTGTTGCCCTCTGCATGTGTGTCTAAAATCAAGCTGATCGTAAGCCTGTGGAAGATTCGTTTAGGCAAGCCTGTTTCGACTTTCGCACGTTTTTGGGAGCGCACTAGTTCGACCTGATGACTCGAATTGTATTGCTCTTCTCTCTGCTTAGCGATAAGGGGTGCGAGACTAAACGAGTCTGCCACAGGCTCACATTGTTTGTTAGTATTTATAACTTTATCGTAGCTGTTAGTAGGATGGATTTCGACCGATTTTTCAATGGGTAAAAGTATCAGATATAGTGTGGGTGCTAACCATACAGCCTTGAGTTTGCCATAATTGCGGGCGCTATACGGAGGCGTACTGATGAGAGATATCCACCGAACAATGAAGAAACATGTCTCAGCGGATCCGCCACTGGGGCGGAGAGGCTCAGTCTGATCCCTACCGTGGTATATTATAATCATGTTTGCTCTTCGACAATGTATCGTACATGTTCCAGTCCGAATTGATGAATCAAGATACCGCAGTAGCCCCTGTTGTATCACCCTCTCATCACTCTGAGCCAACAAGCTGATGCCGTCTTACAGGTATTTCAAGAGTTCAGTTTTTTTGCTCGTCGAAGCCCACCCGGGAGCACGTCGCATATGACTGTCTGCACCGAATCTGCTGTTGTGTGTCCTGCTTTTGGGAGCTGCAAGGTCTTGGTCACTGAGTCTGTTGACATTTTGACAAGCCGCAGTTAAAGCTGTTTCCCTCTCAATGAGGCATTCATGGCGTGTGCGTGATACGAAGCGGCGACTGTATTTTCTCCTGGATTCCTCTCGATACCGACCTTCGTGCTGGATGCGTGTGCTCAGGCATTAACTAAGCCCTGTGGAACCCCGAGAAAGCGACTAAAACAATGGTTGATTCCTTGAGTGTTATAAACCATCGAAGCGTCTCCGAGCAGCGTGAGCGCCTAGCAGTAAGGGTTAGGGAGAATCATGCTCTACCGTTCCGTACGTACGACTCCTTGCATCAACCATCGTGACTCGGCACCATGTTGTAGGGTATCATCCCTCAATCGCGCAGAGGCCCATAGCTTTTTTATGGTCAGTTTTTCGCCTCCGAAGTAAGCCCCAAGAGGATCATGACACGATCATGAGGGCACTGGGCGCGGCCTTGCCACATGAACGTGCAAAGACGGAGGTCTGTAGTACCCCGCGTGGAGTTGTATTTGCACCACACCCTAACTGCCGACAGCTGATGTGGTGAAACTTTTAGTAGCGCCTGCCAGGTACCAATCTGTCCCGGAAGCACAAGTACTGCTCGGATTGAATACCAATACGTAGACGGTACTTATAAATTTGGGATAAATTGGTCATGTTTGTGAGCCTCTTTACTTGGGGAGCTCCTTGTACCTCAACTAAAAAAAACATATATATATTTTAGAAAAGCGGGGGCTTCACTCTTTTTGAACTGCAATCCCGTTTGGTGAACAAACCATACTGAACTGAGGTTTATCCCCACCACGGGGCTGCAGTCCTAAAGGGTTATAACCCGATCATTAAGCAGCCATGGCTGAGGTGTGCAACGAATATTGATGTAAAATTAATGGCATTCCGACGGTATTGGGTATTTCTCATGTTTAGGAGCCGCCGCTTCAGTCAGGAACGTTTCTGCCCGGAAGCGCTCGTACCCCTATCGAGCACGTGTCAACCGTCACTGCGTCACTTCACAGTCCCATCCTTCGCTTGGTTTTCGTCTCACGCGCAGGCTCGACCCCCCCTGAGCTGGGCGGGCTTGTGGCTTCTGAGAGACTGGACCTCGGCAACAATAATCTGACGGGCAAGTGTGTGGTAGCCGCAGGCTTCGGTCAACGTCTGCGGCTTTTTGGTTGCGTTTGTTCCTTCGCAAGCTGCGTCGTTCTGCTGTTGTTTGTTGAGACCATGTGGTTGGATTGAAGTGTGCCGTGCTGTGTGCAAGTATCATGAGCATTGGTGCGTAAGGATTGAAGGTCGTGTTGGCATCTGTTTGGCGACAGGGTAAAACAGCTGATTTCAAGTTTTATGTGGTAAACTTGTTCAAGCCACAACGCGATCGCGCATGGCATCCGCGGCGTTTTTGGGGGCGCGGTATTTCACCGAGAGTGAGCGTTCTACCACTATTTACCTAAATATAAGAACCGTTTGTATACTAGTATTCAATAAAAACGGTCCCTATATCTAGGGGCAAGAGTGGTACCACCTGTCGAGTCATGCCATAGTAGAGGGGTACCTGATGTTTCTCAGCTTCCATGCACGAAGAGCTGTCTGCTTGACCTAACAAAAAACAACATTAACCCCTTCAAGTCCGCCGTCCCGTTTGGGAGACAACTCAATTTCATTGAGACTAAGATGTTTGTTCCTGTGCGGTGCAGTACTAGAAAGGGTTCAAAAGGGTCAACATATACTTGTGCGTGCAATACAATAAAAAATCCCATGGGCGCTTGCCATATTCGTCAATTACAACAGCGAGAGGGTGTAAATTGGTGCTAATAGGAAATCGTGTGGCAGGAAGACTGCAACTGTCACCACAAATTCGGCACGTTGGTTGGTGGAACTTTTTCACATCATTTTTCGGGCAAAAACAAAAAAAAACACGTACCTTTTGGGAACGTTACGGCGCTCGGCGGGTGCTTCAGGCTAATCCCCAAAAGGAGGTCCCTATTTTTTGGCGCCGTCGAGATTAGAATTAAGAGAAGAACGCATTCGCTCGTAAAAATACGTTTGGGATTGCAAATATACTGGGGCACGTAGATCCTCAGTGGATAATCAACAGGTAAGAGCATCGCCAATCAGAAATGTTCGGGCTCAAAAGTAGCCTATACAACAGTGCCCCTACCGCAGCACGGTCCTTCGCTCTTCCGAGCGTTTGGTGGCCCGTGTTGGGCGTGTTCCGTACAATGGGTTAAAATAGCTCAGTTGGTAGTGCTTGTTTAGTAGGCCTGCGAGTTGCTTGGTCTTTCACCGCTAATTGCTACCAGGGTATTGTATATACGCGGGTCCATAGTAGTCAGAAACCCACGATGGACGCGAAAAGCCATGTATCCCCTTGCGTTTACACACCACATTTGGTTATGATTATTAATAGTATGTCCTCCCGTAATACCTGGGTGGCGAAGTAAGCCAACTCGGACTACCTTACCAGACTGTTTTTTATCAATAAAAACGACACGTCGCGCCACGGATGCGCCCAAGCAGATTCGGTGTTTTGCAAAAACGCGTAAGTTCGCAAGTAACCGCTTGAAACTATCTGTAATACCTACCAGGTATAAATAGCCAACTAGTAACTAGTCGGCGACTTATGATCAACCAACTCACAGGCCTAGTGTTCAGTTGTTCGAGTAGACTATACCCAGAGACACGACAGGTGGCGAACAGTACAGCAGTGGGGGATTGATTTCGCCGTATGCCCTTTTCTCGCGAGCTGTGGGGTTGCTACGTTTTCGGTACTATTACGGGGGGCCATAGTTAATAGGACCAGGGGTGCACACCAAATCCTATGTATTTACCTATTTTTAGTAACAATATTTGGTCCTATTAACTATGGTCCCCCGTAATATTAGAAGACTGCACACTTCGGCCAGGCAAGATCACTGGACAGATCACACCGACCTCATTTTCGTTGATCTGCATCGTTTGTGCACGTGTCCACGGGACTGATCGATAAGAGCTGAATTATCTGCCGATATTTCCGCTGCAGTGATCCACAGAGTGCGGTCGTGTTATCATGCGTGGTCCCGGGCCTTCAAGCACATTGTGCTCGGGTATGGTACGATCTGCAGTCATGATATGTACCTGGTACACGTTTCCACGTGATGGTGTGCAGGATGCGCATAATCTATACGTGTTTCCCAACCCAACGATATGTACGATCTAGGTCAGACAGGTCATGAGCTGTCTGACTTGTGGAAAGTTGCGCTTTCTGTGGTGCTTATGGTTACACATGAACACGACGGTCCCGGTGTTGGGAGTCATACTGTGCGAGATAGCGGCGTGTGTAGCAAGTGCATATGCTGCTGCAGTGACGAGGGACTAGAGCGCCCGACGCAACTGTTTTCCGGTGGCACATCGTAGTCGCATTGAGCACATCTCCCCATCCTTCACATAATAGTGGCTTACCTCTCGTCTTTCATTCAGGTTCGATTCCTGCTGAGTTTGGCCGCCTGGTGGCCTTGAAGCGCCTGGACATGAGTTACAACCGGCTGACCGGTAAGCGCAGCAAAACCTGCTATGATTACGTAACCCTTTCGGGACTTTGGAGGAAAAAAATGGCGGCAAAAATTACGGTTACAGCACCGGTCATTTGTTGCCTGGGAGATGATAAACCCGGTATGTACATGTACATATACGAACTACAACGCGACGAGCTATTAGCCTGATCCTACCCGCACTGTTTGATCCGCGCGATGTGGAATTGATAAGATCAACTTTACCATAAGTTTCGTCGACACATCTGGATCCGCGAAAGGGTTTGACAGCTGCAGAGGTTTGCTGCTAGTAGTCTGCGCCACTCCGCTGTATTAGTTTATGGCCCACGGTGTGGATTGAGCGGTGCAATGCATACAAATGTACGTCGGGACGGCTATTTGGAAGTCCACTGGTACTGTTCCGGTGTTGCGGAATACAGCTAAACTTTATTTGGCCTTTTATGACTGAATGAAACGATCACAAATACCTCAGCTATGAGTCGACCGATTGGTTGAGTGGTTATTACCCACCTTTACAGATTGCGTGATACGCCGGGCGTTGCCGTGTTTCATACCTCACTTCTGTAAAACGTTACAAGCACTTGTTCATTCGACCGATATAGTAGTTGATTAGCGCGCGCTTAATATCGAAACCGCGATGCTCTTATCGGGTGGCACCGACCGAGCTCCCCTTTGCTGTGTCCAGCGAAAAACTAGCGGTAGTTCAATTTATTGGAGCTTGCAAGATGTGGAATACGTATTTAACTGAAGGTTGTGCGCAGTTCGTTTATGTCAACCTCAAGGCCGTTAGTATGAAGCTCAGCATTGTCGTTAGCGCTGTTGCCCTGTTTCGGGAGCTTCAATGGTGTTGGTTGCGCTCAGGAGGTTTGTTGTTAGACGATAAGCTGTACTGGCATTGGTGCTCGTGTTTCGGCGGGAAGAACACGTCGGTGTTCCTCGTGCTAAACCACCGTATGGGGTAGGCAACGGGTAGGCAACGGGTAGGCAACGACCGTAGCGAACAGGCGGAGCGTACAGTGACGGGAGGGGGGCACTGTTTTGGTGTATGTACAATAATCCACAGCCCTACGTAAGAGCCTGAAGAAAGAATATGTCCAGATTATCTACTGTGACTGGCTTGACTCTCGTGTTGCATCAGGTCCGATTCCTCCCGAGCTCGGCGGGCTGATGACGTTGGAGGGCGTAGACCTCAGCTCTAATCGGCTTAACGGTAAGAAACAGAGTGGCTTGCCGGAGGCACACGAAAATCAATCCAACATGATGTTTTTTTCCTGATCGACTTGATTCTCCCAGGTCTAGACAACGGTTTCGTCTTCGATGTTCTGAAGTTGATGACCGATGCAACCGAGCACGTTCTGCAGTCCCTCGGTCGAAAGAAGAGCGGTGTCGATTTTTTCGTTGAATCCATGTTGTAGGTTAAGATATCGTGGGAAATAGGCGTTGGATAGTTGAGGGGGTGATATAGGAGTGGCAGCTGTGTGCGCGTGCTCCTGTCTTGGCTTGACCCACCTTCGTCTCCCGTCCTGTCGTGTATGTAGCTCCTCATTTGCCGCACAATCACCGGTCTGACGAGACCAGCCAAGTGATGCTTCGAAGTATACTCCCAACCAAAGAGCTTCTCTTTATCATCTTGAGCTACTCGGGCTTTCTGTCAGAAACCGAGTACTCACCAGTGCGCCGCCACTGCCGTTGCTGTTAGTTCGTTTGAACTAACTACATCGACAGCTTCCGTTTTGCGTTGTAATCTACTCTTGCACTCGCTTGCGAATCTGTGATGTGTTCATGACGTTGCACAAAAAGCAGTTGCTCTGCTTATCTTGGTGTACACTCGACGGCGATACATTACTGCTTATCTTGGTACACACTGCATCACTACACACGGGGCACGAGGTCGACACTCGCACAACAAGAGAAACGATAACTCGACTGCCGTCAAGTTTCATCACCCACAGCCAAAATTTCAAAATGGTGTGGGTTTCTATTTTTGTCGTGTACCCTCGAGTTCGCGATTATGTCTGTTTCGTGCTTTTCACACCTTACGACTTGAGTGTTTGCGGGGCATGGAATGCGCCACGCACTGCACGAGTGTAACCTTTTCGAAATGCATGTTTCGATACTATGTTACGTTTATTAAATAGTGAATAATGCAGTTGACCTCAAGGCTTTGGCTGTCTTCTTCAAACGAACCTGCCATGCACCAGCACATAGTGGACGCGTGGTACTCTTGCCGGATTGGGCGAATCTTTTTACGCTATACTTAGCGGCAAGAGTTGTCACTTGTTGAATCCTGATAATCATGGCTTGACTCTAGGCCGCTCGTTTTTTTTGTTAGCCACCCCGAGGCGAGGCGTTTAATAGCCATAGCTGTCATGGGCCCTGTTCGCCTGTTGTTGGGAACTGCGAGAGTAATGATCGCTACCCAGGTTTGCTGCATGGTGGTCCGGTATCCTCGTCACAGGATTCATCAGCACGATGGCAATTATACTTACATCGCTTAGACTTTGTGGGGCATGGATGTCAAAGTTGGCAAAAAAACAGGAGTGTGTTTGTCTTCGTTCCTTTCGAATTTCCTCTCTTCCATATAATGTGTATGTCGTGTCTATCGTATCCAGTACGATGCCATGACATCGCATTGTACACTCTGCTCACTGCATGACAATGTAGTATCTATGTGTCGTAATTCTGTGACCACAGAGCTTGTGTCTCGCTAGTATTGAAGACGCAGCACAGACACTGGTTGTTCTGGACGTCGACGGGTAGAAAAAACGGTTTAATGTGAAAATCACACACACACCGACGGGGTATACTGCGGTAATTGCCCACGTGGGGAGCCCACGGCATGTAATCACCGTAGCTTTATTGGCGCTGAGTACATGACCCCACCCTCCGCACTGCCTGGGTGGCAATTATCTTACTACCAGGTTCGATACCATCTGAGCTGGGTGTGCTGGTGGCCCTGAAGACCTTATACCTGTTCTCGAACAAGCTGAGCGGTAGGCGTGGCAAAGGCCGGCTTCTATCGACGCGTGCGTTTGCGGTCTGTGTATTTTTTTACCCTGCGTCATTTTGTACGAACTATTACTTTCATGGAGATCTTGTGTGGGAAGGCTTGTGTAGTACTGCTTCCTTGTTATCGTGACCCCAAGGTTCGACAAAAACACAACCCTGTGCTAGACGTGTTAGGATCAACTTGAATCTCCACCCGGTCGTGCATACACGCGCGATTCACTTAACGGGGTGACAGGTACAATAGGTATTTCGCTCCGTCCATGAGAGTACTCGTTAGTCTCGAATCACCCCTGCTATGGCTTAGCTTGAATAATATTGCACGCGCGATATTGTCAATGGAGTGGCAGATGCTATAAGTTTTCCGCTCAGTTCATGGCAGCTGTCGTTAGTCTCGAATCACCCTGTTGTGGCGTAGCTCGACGAGTTAGGCGCTGTGTGGACGGTCATTTTTTTTTGCATTTTTTGTGTACGTTTGCCCAAAGCTGTAACTCCTTCTAGGACAGGGGCAGCGTTTTTTGACCCAAACAAGTCTGGCTGACGAGACTCCTTAAGGCACTGAGGAACTAGCCAATAAGGTATGCCTTCTCATCGCTGGAAAACCCCTCTCATGTGTTGTATGATACCTGCCACGGTAATATCTATCAGGTTGCAACTCCAGTCTTTCTCAGGGATGCTGCAGGTATTAAGGCGTAAAGCTCCCAAGCTGACACCAACCTAGGAGCATCGGGGAGATGAGGTGCAACCCTACCAAGAAATACCCCCCGCAGTTGTCAGTCGCCATATTTCGTCTCCCCGAAGTCAGAAAATGAATATTTACCCCCTTATCCATACCCACGTCTTCAAAGAATAGTGCACATAGACGGTGGATGATGACGAGCTGCACCATATGTGATACTTTGTGTACGGATTGAACGCGATAATAATATTAACGATAAGCACGGTGGATGTTTGATGGCGGCATTAGCCAAAACAATGAGGGGCATGCAATGATCGGAGATCTTGGTACCTCACATGGAGTATTCCGCAGCAAACGTCAATAAATCGCGGTAAGCACACGACCCAATCCTCCACATCAACTGGCTTGACTTTCGTCTTGCATGCAGGTTCGATCCCTCCCGAGCTGGGAGGACTGGTGGCTTCAGAGACCCTGGACCTCAGCGACAACAAGCTAACCGGTCAGTGTAGGAAACCCGTGCTTCGATTGACGGGCTTTATTTGCGATCGTGCTTGTTGCTGGCATCCTGCATTATGTTTTGTGTTGTTCTCATCGTGTCGTAGTGTATGTTTGAAGCTTTTCGCGCGTTCTGCCGATGCCGAGGGACTTAACTCGTCACAAATCTCCGGCAGCCTTGTTTAGGCCAGCCGTAAGTTGCAGCCGCACGCCCACGGAATCGCGAGTATCTCAATGGATGTTAGTGTATGTAACTCGGGTTAAGAAACGGAAAGGTGACCATTTTCTGGCGATTTGTAAGTTTCGTAATTTATAAGGTGAGACATGACATTGGGCATTTTGTGTGTGGTTGTCCGACAGAGACACAGCGTCTGGAAGTGAGTCCTTTCGTTCTTCTCGTGCGTATCTACTGCTAGGGAGATTGCCAAGTGGTTGTTGTTACAGTAGGTTTGCTGCACGGTGACAACCACCACTGAGGCTTGCGTTGTGACCAAGAATAACGAATGGTTCAAAAGGCAAGCATCATAATACAATGGTGACGACCTTAGCACACGAACAGAAGCGTGCCAGCAGTGCATAAGAACTGTGGTGCCTCACTGATGCATTCCGTAGCACAACGAGCATCGGCGGTGAGATCATATACCAATCCTTCACAAGTCACAGCAACTGGCGTGTGTACTGTCTTGCACTCAGGTACGATTCCTCCTGAGCTAGGCGAGCTGGTGGCCTTGGAGAGCTTGGACCTTAGTTCGAACGGACTGGACGGTAAGTAAGGTGGCCTACGTATGGACGTTATTATGTGATAATGTTTCGTCCTCAATTTTCTTATTTTCCTGTTTTTTTCTCCCTAAAGGAGGAACACTCTCCAGGAAGTGTTCCTGTTTTTTGTTTTCGCCCTCTGTTAAATTTCCTGATTCAGGAAATCGTTTCCGTTTCCCCTCTTTTTCGTCTTGTGTTTTTGAAGAAGAGGAAGAGGAAAGCCAAGCAAACCTTGTTCGAGATAATAGGGCGCTCCTTAGATCGACGGCTGAATTTTGGGAGATGTATGCTGCTCGCAGTCTATGTCCAAGCCTTGCTGTTTTATTATGATGTGGAACGCGTCTTGCATTGCGCACACGTATGCTTTGTGTTTTAAGCCTGTGCGGAGGGATCTGCCGTTTCGTGTATTTCCGGCGTTCAGGCGTGCTGCTGGTGCAGCTGATCGCGAAGCCTGCTGCAGAATTAGTCCGACTAAACCTGGAAGGCATGCGCGCGTTACGCAGGAAGCGCTGTACTCCTTAGCGAACGGCGACGACCGTACTGCCTTTTTAGTCCTGTCCGGTGAAGCCAGGATACTGCCGCCGTTGTTCTGGGTAGGGCGCGGTTGGTCGATTAACCCTCTTTAGGCTTCAGAGGGGAGAACTGACGATCGACAGTGGTCGTTAGATCAACGGCCACTGCGTGATTGGGGGGTGATTTTCTACAATATGGTGTCCTAGTTACAATGGATGAAGGCAAGCGGTCGTGCGGCACGGGCGCAACATGTCCCTACACGTATCACTGCTGGGCGCTCACGCTGCCCCTACACAAATGGTTGACAACACCGAAGTTACTAACCGTTGTTCTTGTCGATATCTTGAACATCCAGCATTCAAAGGGGTTGACCGCGTTCGGACTGCACCCGTGTTTGCTGGGACAAAACTATTGGAGTTCGTATATAATCATTTCTGCCGTAGTAAACTGGCTCCGCCCCCCCATAGGCGCGGCGTATGACGGTCAGCGGTCAGCACAGGTCTTTGCTTATTTTAGGTACTTTCTCTGGAGCTGCAGAAGTGGTGGTCGCTACATCTGCTACTCAATGGCAAGTGGCTCTCTCTTGGTGTTTTTGCTAAGATGGGAACACCATATTCAGAGCTCTTCACGGGTCATGACACGACCCGCGGGTCGGGTTCAGGAGGTCTTTAAGAAACTCACGGGCCGGGTTAGATCGGGTCGGGTCGGGTCGGGTCGGGTCGGGTCGGGTCGGGTCGGGTCGGGTCGGGTCGGGTCGGGTCAGAGGGGTATCTGAATCTTACGGGTCGGGCGGGGTCACACTGATTCGACCCAACCCGCCACGTTATGTCTGACCCGTCAACAGCTTCGGCGACAACGGTCCCAATGTCGAGCATTGTACTGCAGGGTTTAGACGACTGTCTCAGCAAAAAAGCAGAGGGGGGCATTGGCGGGAGACGGCGTTGCCCAGCTTTTCGAGCATTCGGCAACATATTATTGTTTTTCGATAGATACTCTGCCCCATTTCTCCTCATTTTCTTGGTTGCTTCTCGCCTGGCAGGTTTAATTCCTGTCGAACTGGGTCGGCTGGTGGTCCTGAAAACCCTGGACATCAGTTCTAACGGGCTGACCGGCAAGTAAAATGAACTACCTGGCAGTGTCTAGCAAAAGGCCCCGCTGCCGCCTATATGGACGGTGGCGGGGCCTTACTGCAGCACCTGCTCTAATCGATGACTCAGTTGACGGTTGCGCTTGTCGCCTTCAATGCGCTTCGCTACGATGCAGTGTCTGACGGGATGTAGAGTGATTAGTGAACTACGCATGTTCACGTCGGTACCAGGTATGCCACTTCAGATATATTGTTGCACTGTGCTGCTTGGCGTTGCTGGTGTCCTCGGATTAAGCTCATATGCTATTGTAGCGCGTGGCTACGTTGACCTGACCACTCTGTATTGCATCCGCCCGGTGTTGAAAACGCAAAACTCATATCAGAGGACACACCGACCTAACAGTCTTTCGGTCTGCTCAGTGAAAATGTGTTTGCACTTTGTTTCCTTTGAGCATGCGGGCTAGCTCCAGGCATTGCGTACTTGGTGTTCGATTGTTCGAGTCCAGTCAGCGTATAGCTATCGGTATTGCTGTCGCTAGTCGCTTTCTTTCTTGGTTCTGTTTTCAGGCGCCGCAGGACAAGTTACCGTTAGGTTCATGCGTTTGCTGCACGACTACAAAGTTGTATTATCCTGTGATTCCTTACGTTGTGGTGCCAACGGGATGCTGGTCCCGTTAATAGTGCTCATCGCCGTAGGGTTGAGCAAACAAACGGGAGCGTGAAGGGACGGGTGCACAACATAAACCACGCCGCGGCACACATCATAGTACGACCGTAACCCTTTTGACAACTGTAAAACGAACCCGACACTATTTCGATTTTCCGCGCCATACGTAAGTATGGGTAGATACAGGTGAGTGTAGATGGCCTATGCGTAATACAGGTGAGCAATGCTGAGTTAAAATAAGTATGTTTTGTTAGTCATCCCCACCATGGACTTGATATCCAGTAGTTTCAGCACACAGGTCGGTTGGATATGTTCCCTGTGTTCTCCTGTTGACCCTGGATTATGTCCTTGGGGGTGGGTTGCCTTCTTTTCCAAGACCTGGTGGTGTATTATCTCCGCGGGCGACCCGGAAATACATCTTCAGTTATTTGGCGATACGTCGCCGGCTGATGGTATAGTTGGTAGTTATTTCATGCTATTACGGGGCACATACTGTATCTCCCTCTCGTTGGTGTTTCTTCGTCCGCGAAGCAGATATCTGACCTTCCTGAGTACTGCGAAGCAGATATCTGACCTTCCTGAGTACGCATGCTTTCCGTCTAGCAGCCTTTCTGCGT
>JBBMHQ010063121.1:0-10508 GCA_037834295.1 Postelsia palmaeformis
GTAGTAGTAGTAGTAGTAGTAGTAGTAGTAGTAGTAGTAGTAGTAGTAGTAGTAGTAGTAGTAGTAGTAGCAGTAGTGGTCGTGGTAGTAGTTGTAGTATTCATAGTAGAATACTCCACTCTCAAGGCCTCGACCCCGATACAGAGACAAACAGATGTAATACGAGTACTCAACTCACTTCTGCACGGATATACCGTACCCTTCTTCACGAGATTTCCCGACTGAGGTGCAAGCACCCACAGATTTGACGCCGCCGCCACGGAAAATAATGGCCACGACTCACGGATACGGGCGCGTTTAGGAGCCATCCCCGGATTTCAAGCCTTGCGTTCCGGGTAGGGGTTAGGTGTCGATCTCGAGGCTTGGAAGGATTTCACATTTTTTTCCCGCCGACGCAGTCCTGAATATAACTCCCCGGCCGCGACTGCTGCAACGGGGGCTTCGATACACCAAGAGCGTTTCTATTTTCCCGTCGCGAAGATGGGGCCGAGAGGTCATCCGGCACGCGGCGTCTCTCGGCGCGGTCGCAACGCCTGCTTGCCGGTATATAGCCGTACGTCACGCAGCTTAAGGATGGCCCCGGGGACGTAACCTTCTCTAAGAGCGGACCTGATAACCCCCCGCTTACGAGACGGTCGGGGGTTTTTCTAGGAAAATGCAACGTCTCAATGTCTCGACTATCATCATTTGTGTCGGATATCGTATCGAGAGTTTCGATATATCGAAGTATCGGACGTGTCTCGCCCTCCCCTCCTGAGGCATCCCCCGTGTTTCAAATTTCGATGTTATGTATCAAATGTCGAAGTCGTATCGATTAGTTTTTTGTTTATGCTGACCTCAAAAAAAGATATATACCTCGTCCATTTCGGGCCAAAAACAGGTACAAATTAAAACCAAGCAAGAAACTCACGCGAGGAGCTCTGCGATTGGCCAGCCTCGAATCGTACGTGTTTTGGGGTTGAAGCTGGCCGGGTACACCTGTATTTGTCTACTTTATCTACTGCAGCTTTCAACTGTTTCCCCCTGATTTTTAGCAAATCAGAGGCAGTACACTGCTGCCAGTTTGCGGCTCCCTCGGATCCGGTTGGAACTAGCATACATACGCACGCTGATTCACATTTTCATTTGTACGCTGCCGTGCAGGTATGATGTTTACTTGTTGTGTTGTCTGGTCACAGCACCGTGCACACAGACGACAGAAAGTTTGCCCCACTCCGCGTCGAGGTGGGCTCAGTTGTAGTACGGCAAAACAACTCCGTGCCGAGCAAGCTATCCCTCGAGAATGATGGAGGCTTCGAATCGAGCAGAGGGGGGGGTGCGCCAGGTGTACTCTTGGCGCGTCCGCCGTGGCGGAAAAAGCGAAGCCTGATGAGCCTCTGTAGGCCCGCGTGGGGCCAGCGGTATCTATACCCTCACGAAATCAAAAGTATTCAGACTCTGGAGGCCGTACGCTCACTGTTCAGGCTCAACAAAAAATATGGTCGTGATTGTTTATGGCCCAAAACACCGCTCGTCGGGTTTCCTTTTTTATTGGTTGACCATTCTCTCACAAAAGCAAAATTGTTCAGACTTTGGAGGCCGTACGCTCACTGTTCAGGGTCAACCAAAAATAGGTTTGTCTCATGGCCCGAACCACCGCTAGTCGGGTGTTCCTTGTGCCCGGTTCCAGCATGTACCTGTGTTTGGCTCAAACAAACAACAGGTACGTCTCACCTGTTGCATTTGAGTCGAAAACACTACCAGTACCTGTTATCCATTTGAGCCACAAACAGGTACATACTGAAACCAAGTGAAAAGAACACCCGACGAGCGGTGTGTTGGGCCATGATGAATCACAAATATATTTTTGGTTGAACCTGAACAGTTAGCGTACGGTTGGTTTCGTGAGAGTATGGTTAACCAAGTGAAAAGAACACCCGACGAGCGGCGTTTTGGTCATGAGAAACCACAAACATATTTTTGGTTGAGCCCGAACAGTCACGAAATCGAAATTATTCAGCCTTTGGGGGCCGTACGCTCACTGTTGAGGTTCAACCAAAAATGTGTTTCGGGATTTATAATGGCCCAAAACACCGCTCGTCCGGTGTTTTTCGGTTTCAGCATGTGCCTGTTTTTGGCCCAAGTGGAACAGGTGCACACTTTTTTTGGCTTTTGCCTCATATGATATCCATCCCCCGCGCCACATGCTCCTCTGCTTCTGCTCCTCGTACTCCTGCCGGCCAGCTCCACGCGCGCTCTGCTCTCCAAGGGCCGCATCAACAGCCTTTCTGGACGGTCTGTGTCGTCCTTGCCTTTACGACCGCGCCGAGCGGCATCAAGGGGTGACGCTGATGGGCTCGCTGTAGCCGAGAGACGGGAATGGTCGCATTTTGTGGTGGCGGCAGCGGCGGCTGCCGCGGCTGCTGCTTCTGCTGCCGTCATGGTGAGTGTTGCTATTACGCTTTCACGCAGATAGACCCTTTCGGATTTTCACCCACGTGTTTCATAACGAATCTACAGGGAACTTCGCCGGAGGAACACCGCCTTCCTAAATAATGAGAATATCGCAACATGGGACACAAACGGTTCTTCCCCGGAGAAAAACACCTACGGAAAAAATGCAAGCCTCCAAACAGGGGACGTAGGTGTCCCACCCACGAAGAAAGACGCCTTACACCGAGAACGTATTATCGCCTTTGTGGGAGTAAAATAAAGGGGTAACTGTGGCCCCTATGAGACTTGGAAACTTGAGAAGGAAGAATGTTGAAATGAGGTGACGATCGCAGCGTCGGCCTTACATTCGGAGAAGAGCAACGCAGGCTGCTACTCTTACGGGGCACATACTGTAGTAAATAGGACATACGGTATACACAAAACCCTATATATTTCTGTATTTTTACTAGCAATATTTGGTCCTATTTACTATGGCCCCCCGCAATAGAGGGGCGAGAGGATGATGCTGTCTCTGTCGGACCCCACTGCAAGTAGCGAACCCTATTTTGATGGGAGCGCAGAGAGGTACAAGTGTCGAAATACTGGAAAAATTACGTCTTTTTAGTATCGGCCACACGAGCATAGTCGCCTTGGCTGCTGAGGGTATAGGCGATGCTTCCAAAATGCGACCTAGGAGGGGTAGATGTACGGCACGCGTCGCACGCAGCATGGTAACGTGATGATACTCGCACTGCTGTTGCGCGTTTCCCCCGACGGGGGTTTCTATAGTGATAGTGTTCTTCTTGTTTCTTGAGTGTTAGGTACGACTCTTGGTGCCTACGCCTGGCCCTCCAAAAGGATGGATAGTTACGGGCTGGGTGTGTACACGTTTGCGTCGCCTGCTGCAACCCCTGCATGATTGAGCTCACACCGCTTCCGTTCCATGCTGGAACTCCTCCGCCCCCCGCTGGTGATGCATACCCCGCTTGCATGTATGTCCCGATGCAAGCCCTATGTATATAATTATGATCACGCCGCCTGCATCCCCTCCTGGAACTCCTACGATAATACCCACACCGCCTCTGTCCCCCGCTGATCTTGCTGACACCGCCCGCATCCCCTGCTGGAACTCCTGCGGTGATGCTCGCATCGCCTGCTTCCCCTGCTTCCACCCGTACACACGGTGGTGCACACGCCGCTTCCGCGCGCGCTGGGTTCCTGCCATCATGTTTCACCGCATCTGCCCCCTGCTGGAGCCCGCCGATGATATTCACACCGCCTGTACTCTCTCCTGGGTTTCCTACGATGATGTCAACACCACCTGCTTCCGTCCCTAGATAGATGATGTATACTCACACCGCCTGAATCCCCTGATGCGACCTCTAAACCTGGTATATGGTAATGCTCACACCGCCTACACCCCCTGCTGGAACTTCCACGATGATGTTCACGCCTGCATCTCCGGCTGAAAACTGCGGTATACGATGTGTTTCATGCTTACACCGCCTTCCATCTCCCGATGCAACCCCTACATACATATGGCATTGCTCACATCGCTCCTGCACACTTTTTATTCACCCCACACCGCCTCCGTCACCTACTGGAACTCCTGTTATCATGCGACCCCGCCCCGGCACGTGCGTGTCACCGCCATCCGTTTTGGGAGGGCCGTATCGACCTTGTCCCAGCTTTGTCAAAATCGGTGAACCATCACCTTTTACTTGAAACTCCAACCTCAACCCTGACCCCGACCGCGTGGGAAAATTATTGTTAGCGCGCCTGACCCTAACCCCGACCGCCTGGGAAATGTCTGGGAAATTTCTGGGAAAATCCGTTGGACCGCGCCCAAACCTTGACCCCAACCGCCTAACCCCAACCCCCTGGGAAATTTGGTGCTACCGCGCCTAACCCTAACTGCCACGCTTCCTGGGAGATTTCTGGTGAATTTCGTTCGAGCGCGACCCCCACCGCCTGATAAATTTCGCGTCGGCGTATATATAACCCTAACTTCGACGGCCTGGGAAAATTCTAGGAAATTTCGTGTTGCAACAACATGCAGGTGTTGGGGCTGGCTGCTATGTACTTGACTTCCAATACCAAAATTATAACAGGACCCCTTACCCCGACCGCTTGGGAAAAATCTGCGATATTTCGTTTGAGCGCGCCTAACTCTATGATTCCGACCGCGCGGGAAAATTCGATTTTGGCGTGGTGCAGTGGGGCAAGCACACAGGTAATTGATGCTGGTCGCTCTCCTACCGACAGCATCTTCGGCATCCCATATGAGCCAGGGAAAAATGGTCAAAATATGCTTTGCCTCAAACACGAAATCCTCTGACCATCGTAGCCCTACAGCCCCCGACCGCCTGCGCAGTTCTTTTTGGCTTGCCGCAGGTGAGACAACACCCTTTTACCGCTGCACTGCTGGACATGAACACTTATTTGATTCTAGTCCCAAGTAAGCTGTCCCAAAGACCTGAAGGTGTTGAAACACTGACTCTCTAACACGCTATAAACCTCACCCCCCAACCGCCCCGGAAAAAAATGTTTGCGGCTTCGCTGCAGTGGGACAGGCATGATGCGGGCGATGGTGCTGGCTGTTCCTCTACGGACGGCATCGTTGGCAACCCTTATGAACCGGGCCAGGCCGTCGGCGTTGGTATCAAGGCCGAGGTGTGGAAAACTAATCACCCCAACCTCATCGTCCTGGAAACCGGAGAGGACACGCCCGTGCTGGTGGGTCATCGTTGTCGGCGTTTTGTTGTTTTTTGCTCATCAAAAACAATATTTTCGGGATTTCTATGTTTTTTTTTAAATTTTATTTTGAATTTTTCAGGAATTTGTCTCGAGTTTTCCAGGAAAAAATGACTACGGTCGCACGCGCGCACACCGAGCTATTTAATGTAGTGTTCTCTTCCTATCTGCAGACATGTAGCACACCGAGTGTCCGTGCTGATTCTTCTTTTGGTTGGTAAAAGTACGGCAAGATATCTTCCTTTTTTTTTTTGCGGGAGTTTTATCTCGTTTTAGGGACAGCGCTTGGGATTTGCGTGATTTGAGTGATTTGAATGATTTGTCCCAAAAAACGGGATTGCAGTACGAGAAAAGTCAAGACGCGTTGATATCTGTTTTAAGGGAGAGCGACCGAAGCAAAGATAACTCGGGTGCTTACCAGCCGCCCACGAGTATATAGCGTGAGCGCCGAGCACTGCGGGTGGGGTCATGTTGCGCCTGTGCCCGCGCGGCTCCTCGCGCTGCAACCCGGACACAACTTTCGTATCAACCGCCAATCGAGCAGTCCTCGTTGCTGCCATCGCCATTTTTTCCCCTCTTACGTCCCAAGATAGTCGATACTGCAATTCGCTCGGCACGAACACGTACACACAGTAGCCACGCCATATTTTGCTGTTTCCTGTTCCGTACGTGAATCTCATATATGTACCTGGTGTATGTTCATGTGTTGACTCAGGGGAGTGATGAGAAAAACGGCTCGTCCGTGCTTTAGTAATACCGCCCTTGTGTCTGCAATGTAACCCCCGTTTGGGCTCTTGTTTTCATGTCGAACGTTGCCTATATTTTCGGTCAGACCAGAGCGGGGACGCACGAAAGAAAAGGACAAAACGGCACTACGCCTCTGAAAAAAGCGAAATGAAAAAATAAAAAACAGCGCCAGTGGGGTGGGATTTCTGGACGGATTTACGAAAAACGAGTTTTTCGTGTGAGTGTTTTTTAAGTTGTTTTCAGTCGATCTCACTGCCTGGGTGTCGAGAATGGTTAGTGTAGGGTGTCGGGGTATTTTATGGGAGTCAAGAGATTCGACATTAATTATCCGCTGCCCCGTGCATTGACCCTTTTATTGCTCCTAATTGTAAAAAAACATCCAATTCGAGTTCCCAGGTCGTTTTCCCGCTCCAAAACGGGCATATTCAGCAGTTGTAAATGGCTGAGACTACGTGCAAGTAACTGAAAGTGTTTTTTTTGTGTTTCGTTTTAACCGCTTGCCCGCAATGACAGTACAACCAGATGCAGTAACACTAGGTGAAGGGTGCTTTGAGTCGCTCGCCCGCAATGAAATGATGAAAGAACCACCAAGACGAACAAACATCCCGTAACTAATGTGTATTTTGTGAGCCGCCCCCTGGAAGTGACTACACCGGATGCGCCAACACAACTCGTAACTAAACGTTTTTTTAGCCGCTTGCCTGCAATTACATTACCGCCAAATGTACCGTACGCACAACCTGAACATTATTAAGCCGCTCGCTCGGTATACCAAGCACCGCCGGATGGGCTACTACTACGTAACTGAATGTTATAAATATTTTCTTGCCCGCTCGCACGCAACTAAAAATACTACCAGATTCACTGAAAAGTGAACATTCGTTTAGGCTCTCGCTCGCGGTTACAGCGCCACTAAATAGACAGACTTTGACTGAAGCTCGTCCGCAGTAAAACATGCCACCGTATGCGCTAACTATCACCAACTAGAGCCAACTAGCCAGCTGGCTGGAGTGTTTGTTGGCCGCTCGCCCTCAATAGCAGTACAACTACAGGAGAAGCAATACATATAACTGAACATTTGTTTAGCCGCTCGCCCGCCAAAAACCTCACCACTACCAACTGCACTGCTGTAGCTGAAGATTGGTTTAGCCGCCCACCCGCAAAAAAGGTATGTGGCACTACACCTGTAGATGCTTTGAATCTATGCAGACATTTTTTGTAGCCGCTCGCCGGCAATGCCAGTATTACCAGAGAGACATTTATTGTAACTGGAACATGTGTTTTTGGCCGCTCGCCGGCAATAAAAAAGTAACACGAGGTGCCATTAAAACTACGTTATTAAACCTCTGTTATGGTTCATGAATCTGGATTTATTGACAAATAGTTCAAAAAAATCTTGCCACTCCGCCAGCCTTAGTCCGGACAACGGCTTTTAAAAGCAGTGTAGATATGGCCGGTCAGATAAATACCCACCGCCAGCTTCCCATCCTCTGCCGAAATGGTCAAGATTTACCCGCCGCGTGCCTGTGTCTCGCCTGAATGAGAGTTCAGCCTCAAACGTACTCGCTCTCTCATACCCGTATATACTCCCTAGCCAAACATGCCTTCCATATCTTGACAATCCCGCTCCACAAACCCCAGTCTTCCTGGAGTTCAATCTTGCACTTTGTCTTTGAGCGCCCGCCGGCATCAAGAATACCACCGCGTGTAAGGATTAAACTACCTGAAGTTTTCTGTCCGCAACAATATAAACGGTACTACGAGATGCATCAATCCTCACTTAATATCTGCCCTAGCCGCTCGACGGCAACAGAAGTGCATACCACTGTTAATAGCACTACAGACATATTTATAGGCTGATTCAATTTGTCTCGGTCGCCACTGCGCTCGCCCGGAGCTGAAAATACCGCCAGATGCACTATTACCGAGGACCATAATAATCAGGACCAAATATGCCGAGTAAATATACTGTTTTTTTCTTGCATGATGGGTCCTCATTACTATTGCTCCCCCGTCGTTGTGTTAGCTGAACATAAGCTTTGCCGATCCCCTGCCCGGAAAATTTGCTGCTGGACGACGAAGCATCGTTCAGGAAGAGGGGGGGGCAAAGTGAATCACATGCCGGAATAAGCATTTATGGTGTCGAAACTGCCGATGTGGTTAGCTCTGTTCTGTTTTGCTTTGTTTTTTTTGTTTTATAAGTGCGTATCGCTGCCGGAGATGTGGTGGTGCGCTCGTCTCTCGTTGCGGACGATCGGTGGAAATACCGAAGCCTTCCGTTAGTTTGCTCTGTTCTTGTTTCACCGTATCTACCAACCTGCGGTAGTATCTGCTGTCTTTTCCTCTTCTTTTTTTCAGCAAAAACGACTATGATGTACATCCGCGTGGTGTCGGTTGTCCGTGTGGTGGGAGTGGTTGCGCCTCTCCGCAGAAAGTCATCGGATTTTTCTTCTTGGCCCTCGCAAAAAAAAACCTGGGCCGCGTTTGTGTGTGTTTGTGTGTGTGGAATAGCCAGGCTATGCCGGGCTCGAGAGTCCAGTGAAAGAAGATTGGCGGTCTAGGCTCTGTCGGTAAGATTCGCACGTCTGACAAATAGATCATGTACAGATAGATCATCTAGATCCTAACCTGCCGTTATGATCTGCTGTGCAGGATCTATCTATATGTAGAGTACATATCCAACCCCGGAAATATGTTGTCGTAAATCATGCAGGTTGTATGGCTCCTACCCGGAAGCACGAGCGGCGAGATCATATATATCATCTCCCGTGAAAGACCTAGATCACGGGGTGGGAATTATCTGTAGGTAATATGTAGATGATCTATAGAGGATCTGCCCAGGGTGTGCATGTGGAAGCTTCAAGGGTGTTTTTAGTAGGGCAGACAAGACCCTCCGCGTAGCGGGTGGAACCGCCCGCTACGTTCGCTCGGGAGGAAGAATGAAGCGGAACAAACGGTCCCAAAAAATAGTTGCAAACAGGCGACTTGCAATTGTCAAGAGATGCATGCCCCAGGAAAACAACCCGGACGCCGCATGCCTGCACCTCCTCACACATATTTTGAGGTGTACAAAAAATAAAGAACAGCAGGGCACAGCATAGCACCGAAAAAAAAATGAAAACGAAAGTTTTCAATAAAAAATAATCCCCGTCCCCTCTGATGTAATTGCTTCCCGCCTGATTGGAACACCCTGCGCCGGAAAAAAACTAAATCGAACAGCAGAGCTTCTCTCTCAGCCTTGTACGCTGCTCGTCCCTCTCGCGACCACCTCGCCACTGGTTCGTTCCGGATAAAGCTCTCCTCCGTCCCTGCCTCAGTGAGCCCCGTCGCCTGCCTCGCGTGAAGCCCGGTGCTCACCGTGATCCTCGCTTGCCAGCTGGACAGTATCGGTGCTCAGACTGGAGAGGTCTCTCTTTGAATTCCATCATGGTCGCGAGAATAAGCACGGGTTGAATGCTCTTCTCCACACCAGAACGTCCCTTATAGACTCTTACCTGGTACACACTACGTTCGACGCAACATCAGGAAGGCAAGACATGCTTCCCTTGCGTCTCGATGCACACGCGACCCCTAGCCACGAAAACGGCGACCGCGCTCCGCACACAAAGCAAAAAAAAAGGCTCTCGCCGGCAAATGATAAAAGGAGGGGGTATTCAAGTGGGAGCTCTGAGAGGCCAGAGATGTACCAACCGAGCACGCTCAGGAATATATATATATATACATCTGGAAGTAAGTCTCTAAGTCTATACCCGGATCTACCCAGGTATGACCAGTATACGCAGGTTGGTACCCGGGTGCAACCAGGTGGTTACCCGGATACCCCACAGTATATAGTACCTGGTGTACAGTGCACATGCAGTACCCTACTGAACACACCCTTGGAAGTAAACATCTCTGATAGATCGTCGACCCGCTTGATGATCTAGATCTTTCAGAGATGATAGATTTCTGATCTGCATGAGCTGTATGATCTACTGTACAGTAGCTCATGCTGCCCGGTGGGAGTAATTTAGTCTGCGTTATTTAGCAAGTGTTTTCTGGGTTAGATCTGTACTGTACAGATGATCCTGCGCGACCTCTCACAACGGTAGGTAGGGAACTACAGTAGTTCATCTGTATGTCGATATATAGATATATAGAAAGATATATCATGAACTGTCCGCGGTGTGAATGTCTGCATCACCCGGAGCATCTTGCCCCTGCCAATCAACGATGCTATGAACAGGAGACGAGTCTTTCTGGGCGCGCCAAGGCTGTTTTTGGACGTATTTAACGGTTTTCAATGTAAGGGGGCAATCAGCCAAGGGGTCAAACCGCGGTGTCCTGTTTGTATTTTTTGGACTCAAGTCGCCCGGAGTTCCTATCGCTAAAAGTGGCGTTTTCGACCCTTGCCTTCATAATATAAATACTACATGGAGACCGGTCTTTTTCGACGCGCCTAGGCATGTTTCGGGCTCAAGATACTATTTTTAGTGCAGGAGGGCGGTCAGCCAAGGAATAATACCGCGGTTTACTACACAGCATGTTTGTACACGAATCGCCCGGAGTGCCAATCGCTGAAGTGGCTAATTCTCCCCTGCCATCAGAACCGCAAC
>JBBMHQ010063132.1:0-14433 GCA_037834295.1 Postelsia palmaeformis
TCTCCACGTGGGATTTGAACTTGGGTACCAATACCAATGGTCTTTGAAGCTGACCACTGGTCTACCGGGGCGATATATATATATATATATATATATATATATATATGTATATATACAAGATTATATATCTACATATATATACATATACCAGGTATATGCGTATATATACTTATGTATATTCATAACATGTCTTCTGCGTCAGGTGTTGAATATGCATTATTGAGCCTAAAAAACGAAGAAAAAATACTACCTGGCAGCAGATCAGTGACGGTACCAAATATTCGTACATATATGATCCTTTCGGAGGATGAGGAAGAACCCAAAGACCATACTCCCTCGTCGTAACTTGGATCACTCTGCCGGCGACTAACGGCATATTAGCGGAAGAGAGCCTGCCAAATCGCTGAAAACTAAACATGAGGTTCGCTTTTTCCTATAAGTTTTTTTCTTTTCCGAGATTGTTTTTTTTTTGTCCGTGTGGCAAGATAAGAAAGCACGCAAAAAAACTCGAGAGCGCGCAGAAAGCGATGACCGTAGAAGCGACGATTACGTGTCGTAGGCTCTCGGAGAGCGAAGCAGGCCCTTGTAATCAAATGAAATGGCGACAAAGATAACCGCGGTGTAAGTACTATTTTTTTCTCACCTGGCATGTTTTATGTCTGAGTGCGACTTAATACGCCGTAATTTGTCGTGAGGCTTGTTTCTAGCGGGATTGGAAAATGAGCTACATTTAACCCTCGATCCACCCTGTTTTCATTCAAAAAGGTTTCAGTTAGCTGTTGACCGGAATCACCAAGAACAGACAAACTTCAAACTTGGGGTGGTGGCATTTTCACCTTGGAGCTTGGCTGTCGCTGTGAAAAGCACAAGACAAGCAAAGGCACACGTAAGTGGCGCGTGAAACTTCAGCATCTCTCACCACGTAGGTTAGGCCCACGGGGTAGAAACCCGTTCAGACTTGTGTTTCGAGAAGACATGCAATACTACTGTAGTAATGCTTTTGACAACCCGAGCATGTATTACCTTCGCTACTTCTCGACGGTTTGCCTCTCCCTGCTTGTTTTACGGATATCTAAGCTACTCGAATAGGGTATTGAGTTCCATACCGTCTTCCCCATTTGCCGAAAGTAAATATTTCTCACTACAATGGCAGTAAGGAGCCCAACTACTAATAAGGCAATTGAAGGTTGAAGTTTCATCCGCCCCTAACTTGATCCCTATGTGTATATGTGCACGTATACAAGTGATTACAGCAAAGTATTTCGCGCGGATCCATGGAGTAATCCTCGATGATTAGATTGTTTTTCTGCTATTAAATGAACTAAGACCTTCAAGAATATATTATACGTACATACGTACGTGCCTTGTTTGGGGCGTCCGCCACAAACATCGGTAGACTCCTCAGAATACTCCCCGAAGTTTTCCCAGGCGCGTTTTTCGAACGTCTTGGTTTCCTTCTCGAAGCAGCCAATGAGGTTATTAAATCTTGGGGATGAGAAATTGCCAGAACTGTGAGGCCATACACGATGGATACTTGAACGTTTTTGATGAAAAATATATACTCCGTATATCCTTGGAACTGGTAACGTGGACGAATATCCAACTTCAACTCAGTTGAGATGGAAAACTGTTCAAAAAAGATCTCCGACAAAAAATCACGGGAGCACCGGCGTCGAATTCATCCTCTCCTTAGCGAGAATCTTCAAGGGATGATCTCCTGGAAATTGTGTACATGTGGTCCGCGTATCGTAATCGTGTCCGCGCTCGGAATGTTCTCGCAATTTCCTCGCTGAATGCAAAAGCAGCGCAGCCGTGTTCAATACAGATTAACCAAGTTTAGAACAGGAAAAAAAGAAATTTCTACGGGTGCTACAGTCTTTTTCTCCGGCCTGATCCCATTTGGCACCCTGATCCCATCAGGACCTGATCCAACCCGGATATGATCCCACCCGGATATGATCCCATTAGGCACCCTGCTCCCACCCACAAGATGCAGAAATGACATTAGCCCTCCGCAGGAGCCGCCGGAAGCCGTGAGCGGGAAGCGCGAACCGTAAACGGAAAAAAAAGCGCGCAACCAAAAAAACAAAACGAATTCGTATGCAGCGAGAATTGAACTCGGGACCATGCGACCAGTATGACCACCGAACCATGGCGCCATATCAAACCTTCGTTTGTCAAACCACCGGAGCATGGCGCCATATCAAACCTTCGTTTGCCGCCGCCCCGACCACCGCCCAAGGATGTCGGCCCATTTAAAGTAAACTACTGTCACGACTCGAAACCAAAGAAATTTCCTGGAAACAGGTTCTTTTGAATTCGATTAATACAACCTCGCTGTAATTTCTCGCCTGTTTCTGGTCCGTCTCGGGTCCGCATTAGGTTAGGGTCAGGGTTAGGGTTAGGGTTAAGAGTTGGGTTGGGTTGGGTCTACGCCCGTACCTTGATTCAACCAGGACGTGGGAGCTCGAAATAACATTAATAGCCTACCCTCCTAAAGATCCGAGCTAATGAATTGTAGAAGGGGCTCCCGGCGTCCCTGGTGGCTTGGTAGGTAGTCTGCGTGCCTATCAAGATCAGTTTTTTTGTGGGTTCAAGCCTCACCGAGTACATGCTCAGGAGCTTTTTCTCCCATGAAAAAAATTAACTTCCGGAAAGCGCGAGAGCGTGTTAGGTACATTCAGTGAAAGTCGACAAGCAGTCGGAGTGCTGAACCCTATGCGCGACAAAAAATAGAGGCACGTACCGGAGGGGACAAGAGTAGACACCTGTAGCCACGCCTTGCCCGGAAGCTCGTCGAGGGTAAAGCCTCCTCCGAGTTAGGCTGGAAAGTCAAGTGATGATTAGAAACACAGGGAAAAATGACGAATCTCTCTCGGTGGTTCTAACAGTCCCGTCGAGTAAATGGCGAGTTTCGGCAAACAAACCTAGTTAGAAGAACCTTCAGAAAATAGGGAATCGTTTTCCTCTCGAAAGAGTTTAAATCAGGGAATTTCTACCCCATAGCAGTATAGGTAGGAGATACCTTTACACCTGATTCCATCCAGACCTCCATATACCGCCTGGGCCTGAGCTCCCCCTTAGGGTGCAAGATGGGACTTATTCGCGGCCAGCGCGTGGTACGGCCCCCTGCCAGAGAACCCCCGGAGAGCCCGCCGTAGAAAAAAGGTGGACATATTTGCCTCAACATACTGGAAATGTGCGTCGCCTATTGCAAAACGGACGAAACAGTATTTTTCAGTCTGAGGCGCAAATAGTCATTGCTTTTCGCGAGTCAGATCAAATCTCACAGGTCGAGTAGGGTCAGACACGATCCGACTCACGAAACAAAGTGGGTGTGCCGACTTCCCCCAACCCGACCCGACCCGACCCGACCCGCTAGATTGAAAAAAAACCAATGATAACCCCGATCCGACCCGGCCCGACCCGTGAAACTTGAAAATCTCCTGACCCAACACGACCCGCCTTTTACGATCGACCCGTCCGTGAGAAACGGGTGTCATGCGGGTCGAGTCCCCATGACCCACGAGATCATTCCGTTTGACCCGCAGGTTCCACCAGCGGATTCAGCCCATGGGTCGCCACCTATCAGACTAGTCAATGTTCATTCTTGTGCCTCGCAACGATACATTTTTGGCTTTGAGGGGCAAAGATGGATGCGAGCATGCGCGTATGGATTTGACAATGTGATAAAGACGCCATGTAGTAAACTTGGGTATTGGTACGAGAAAAGCCAGAGAATCGGAAAGTGTTTCAAGTGTCGGACCGGCGAGTCGGACTGGACCCGCGGGTCAGCAGAAACCCATGAACGATTCACGCGGACCCGACCTGATCGACCCGCTAGCTTTTTATCACCTCTTCACCCGGCCTCACCTGACTCGACCCGTGATATTCAATATACATATATTGACCCGACCAGACCCGACCCGACCCTGGGTACAGGCTGTCTGCCTGTGCCTAATGCTTATTGTTTTATATACTGACCAATCCGAAGCCAATCTTAACCCTAATCCTACCCCAAAGTGTTGGGCGGGGGAGGGGGGGGGGGGAGGGTCGGCAGGGGAAGGCGCACGAGTCCGCTGCGTGTTTCGGTGATCTTTTGCCGAAAAAAACAATAAATGGACCAGGCCGGAAAAGGCAGAGGTAGGCTTCAAGCATGCAGTCCGATAGACTTGGAGTGCGCAAAGGATGGCAGTAACTTATGAGCTCGTGCTGATGTGTTCGTAGATTGCGTACACTACAGGTCCGGCAGAACTGGTCATGTATAGTTGAGGCTGGAGTTGTAGCGCATGTATGTTTCCAACGTGTTTTCATAGCAACGCAAACACACTGCACGTCAGTGATGAATGCAATATACAAAGGACACGACATTGCTAAAAAAACACTTACCCACCGCCTTACCCCAAAACGCCAACCGAACATACTTTTCCGTCTGCGCAGAACAACGGTGACATACGGAGAAGCTACTTTTTCCCTAGGTGGTGAATCCGTGCTGACATGGGGGTGGTCTGTAGCACCTCCAGTGACAAGGGCTCTACCAATAAAGCTCCCCACAACCAGAGTGAGCTGCCTAGAAACGGCGCCGCTGGCTTCGCCAAATCGCAGAAAAAAAGTGGCAAAGGCACCACGAGGAGCACGGCGGCCAGTCACCATGGTGCTTTTTTTGGAGGTGGTAGTTGGGATGGTTGGGGGGGTGGTGGGTTTGACGGTGGTGGTGGCTGTGACGGAGGCGGTGGCGCGGGATGTGCAGGAGGCGGCGATGGGGGTGGTGATTGCGGCTTTTGAGACTACCGAGAAAAGCTCTGATAACGGCCCAGCAAAAATTCACACCCGCCCTGCACCCGCGTATGCATACAACTCAGTGTCAAGGCAGTGCTATATGTTTGGTCGCGTCGTTGCTCAACCAGCACAGCTGCTGTGCTGTCGCTCTCAAACTGTCCAATCCGTGGCAGAATTATGTGCTTCGGTTTTCGGTTGCAAGCCTCGGTTGCTGAGCTGAGGGGTCGTTTCCACCTACTCAGAAATCAGACGGTGGGACACCACTATAGGGCCTGTATATGATGCTTTGTACCTATGCATATTGTATTCGTGGCAGTAGGGACTTGACCACGGCACGGGACACCTACTTCAGTAGTAGTAAGAAACAGGAATACCAGCCCGACAGGAGAGTTTCGCTTTGGGGCGTACCTGTACAGCAGCGTGTTCCGTACAGCTGCTCCCAGACTTGATATTATCTCGCAAATCCTAAACTGGGTCTTTCCGACGCGTGTTACGAAAGGGGGAAGCAGTTTTTTGGTCAAACTGTAGATGGGACAAACATAGATCCCCAGCTAAGGAACTACTGTAACTAAGATTGATTACGTATTTTCGAACAAATCTAAGGTCGCAGGGCTCGTCGTTATGACCGTGCCTATTTCCTCGAGGTCAGTTTTTGACGTAGTAGGAGTGAAAAGCTCCTTATATGAGCAACCTCTGCGATCTCTTCGAGGAAAATCCCGAGGCAGCTTTGCCGCGGTAGATTCTGTTTACTGTATTTTTCTACACGACTCCTTGCAATAGTCTCTGCTGTTTATAGCATCGTCTTGTTCAGAGCACAGTTCTTGTATACGTGCTCCTCGCGCGACCCGTCAAGGTTCTATTAATAGCGCCTGGGATGATTTGAATCAGGAGAAATTTACAGCGGGTGTGTTCGCTGGAGCTGCGGTGATTAGCCCCCCAGGGGGGGGAGGTCGAGCGGAGTATTTTCTATCGACGGCGGATGCGTGCTGTCGAAAGAGGTAATCTGTTCAGACTAGAAATCATGTATGACCGCCGGATAATCCCTAGTAGAGGAACAGCAGTACTTGAAATCGTTGGAACATCACGTGTGTTTTACGTGTCATATGTTGTACATATTCATACACAGTAGGCCGTTTATGTCGATTTTGGTTGTATGTTGAGGAAGATTCAGCGTTTGGGTGGGATGTACATACTGTGGCGCTCCTCAAGTAGGAGGTGCCACGAAAGTATACAGTGCGTGCGGACCCTTCGTGTCATGTCTCGGCGGTGGCGAGGGACATCGACGCGGGCGAGGGTAGAAGCAACGCGTTTTCGTCGAAAAAACTCCTGACACTCACTGAGAAACTCCCCAATGTGTTTGAAATCCCTCGTGTGGTGTACATATAGTGCTGTTGGTCTTATGCCTACGTAGTCGTAGTATTGTGTGTAGGGTGACGAGTACCTAAGATGTTCCTCAAAGTCCACTTTGGGTGAGGTACAAAGCTCTTTCCGCGGAGAGGCCCATGAAATTTTGGCGCTCACGCCTGGCATGCCCCTGTGGAGGAGGTTCATAACCCCACGGCGGTGCAGTTGATCAGATGTCTGCGGAGGGGATTGGTGGGAATCTGCTGTGTTTGGGATGGGAGACGGAGGGATCATCGCGCGAAACAGATTGCCATCGGGGGGGTCGGACCAGGCCTTTTTTAATTCAGAGACAAATACGCCTCCCGTCGCGAAGGGCTGAGTGAAAATTGTCTTGATGGATCCGAGGAGTTATTGCGCTCTTGTAGCACTTTACGAGCCAAACAGGTGTAGACTGGGGCTGGTCTACGGGTGTTTACTTGGGGGGCATATTTTGCTCTCAAGCAAGTGGACCCGTCCGGGAGGCATGACCAAGCCCTACCTGCTCAATCACCATAAAGCTCCGACACGGTATTGATAGAAGAGATATTCGAGTTTTAAATGGCACGTTAACGTTCGAGATTGGATGCAAGTTGTACAAACAATTTTCCCGGTGTGTGTAGATGTGTCACAGTTTGTGCACACCATGTACGCAGGGCGTGGTAATGCGACATTGTGATGTACACCTCGGCTCAGAGGCGTCGCGCGAGCTGTTGTTAGGGTTGCCCGTAACCTTCGCCCAGATAAAGCGGGCTTGTCGAGCCGCATCCACCCGACATATTGTCCGCCACGGCTTCCGTAAAGACCCTACTCGGGCGTCTTGTGAACCCAGCAACGGAGTGATAACGAAGACCACTTGCACACGCACGATGTTATGGTCTCGTACCCAGGCGTTCCCTCCATCAACTACATTACAAATAGGCAGGGAACTGGGGCCGTTTCGGCTCAAGCGCAGAGTGTCTACCTGAGTTAGATGTGCGTTCGTAGCACTTCAACCAAGGAACGTAAGAACGTGTATTACTGGTACACTACTACATTCTGTACTTCATACTCCGTATGTGCTATTTTCAGAGTACTTTACTGATGCGCTGGTAAATTTATTCAGTTTAAAGATGTGTGGTACCAATATTTATTTTGTGTGACATTCATTGCCATCAACACAAAATGGTTGAAGTAAAACTGAGGCCGCGACAGAGCCAGTATTGAAAACCTTGTGAGTGTACCGGTACTGCAGGTTGCTGATAAGGCTATACAAATGCTTGTTTTTTCCCCTCGAAATCATTGATTGTAGTACTACAGCAGTGTTTTCGCTCTCGTATATGTGACTATACATGAATGCAATCAGCAAATCGCTCAGAATACTCTGTTCGTATTTCGTCGCTATCCTGTATTAATAGTACGTGTCTTCAGTCTAGCTAGCTAATTGGTACCGGTAACTCGTATTTAGCGTATATATATATGTATGTAGATGGGCTGTGTTTCATGTTCTCGCTTCAGTGGGGCTGTATCTCCTACCGACGACATAGACCACGACAGCCATGTTACCAAACAACGGCTACGTGTGCTATTATTGGTACTACTACTATACAGTAGCTTGCTGGCTGAAGCGAAGTACCTAACACCGTTCACCAAAGTCCTGTTTACTACAGCGCAGTAGCTGCACCGTGTTTCTATAGCCTTGAGGCGAAGCGCTGATGAAAAAAACTCAGACCTGGTACCAAGTACGCCATCTTATGTTCTTTTTTGGCATTATTGTGTGTGTTCGTCACATGATGAAGCAGCTACCTGTGATACTACTACTACTGTGTATCTGCTCTTCCTGCTGATCCGGTTTCATACTACCAGAGAGCAGCCCTCCCTGTGGTTACTGCTGTAAAGTACGGCACAAGCATTGATCGGTACGCTAAGTTCCTCCAGGATGGTTGAAGATGCTCATTGCCCTTACAGTAGTACATCCAGCTGTACAAAGCATCGTGGACGAAGCAACCTCAACATACGCACCCCCTTTTCCCTCGAAGTGCCAGCTTACCCGGGGATATCCCAGGGAAATGATTTTCAAAAGACTTAGTACTACTGTAATCCGTTCGTAAACGTCCATCGCTGAGTGTTTTTTGAAGAAAAGACTTCATTTGCAAGCAAACATTTACTTCGTATTGAATATTCGTACAAGCACTCTGCTTCACGGGCGGCAGATTGCCGCCCACTACGCTCGCGCGGACCCAAAACACATTGGAACGGGGATCTTTAGGTTGTTAGGCTGTTCAGTTGTTTCGGTTCCTGTCGGGAAACCCTAACCCTAACCCAAGGTATAGGCGGAGACCCAACCCAATCCCTCACACTAACTTTAACCCTATCCCTAGCCCTAACCCTAGCCCTAAGCCTAATCCTGACCCCGAACCGCAAAAAAAACGGGCCAAACCTTGCCACAAACGTGGCTGCGGCTTAAACTCGCCACAAACGCGGCTGCGCCGCGTTTTCATCGAACCAGGAACTTTCTCAATTACGGACGACGATTGATTCCGAACTGCAGACCACGCTTCTCATTTTTCAAGTCAAAACCATTCCTAAAGAGGCCTCTCCCAGATTGCTAAACCTACTCACGCTTGCTGAAGAAAACGCAAAAAATGTTGAGCGGATTGCGTATACAGCAGTAGTATAATGTGTAAATGACTTACGTAGCGCATTGCGCGACTTGACGATGCCAAGAGCAGAACTACGCAAATAAATGCCATGTCTTCTGCGTGCGGTGTTGAGTGTGCATTATTGACAACAGAAGTCATAGCAACATACTCGCAATATGTTGACGGTACCAAATACTCGAAATTTTGACTGGTTTTGGTCGTATCCCGAGAGGTGAAACCTATTCTTCCCTTGCGGAGCATGAAAGAGAACCCACACTCGCTCGTCGTATCTTGGATCGCTTCGCCTGGGACCACAGGCATATCAAGGGCATACACACGGTGATTATGAACGGAAGAGAGCCTGCAAAATCCCTGAAAACACAACATCATATTTTTTCCCCTCGATAACTATGTTCGTTTCCGAGATTTCTATATTTGTTTATTCCTCTGCCAAGAAAAGCAATCACACAAAGAAACTCAGGAACGCGAAGAAAGCGAAGACCGTAGAAGCGACAATAACGTGTCGTAAGCTCTCGAAGAGCGAAGCAGGCCCTTGTCATCAAGTGGCAGGAAAAGGCAAAGAAAACCCCTGTGCACAGTGTGTAATAGGTGCTACGGGGTGGTTGTTATTTGTCATGTTTTATGTTTGAGTAAAATTTGTACGTTCTCGTGAGTCTTGTTTGTGGCGGGAGTTCAAAATGATCGATATATTACCCTTCGACCCGCCTTGTTTTCTTCAGAGGCTTCAGTCGTCCACCGGGATTACCGAGCACAGACACACTTCAAACTGGGGGAGTTGACACCATTATTACCCCGGCACTTGGCTGTGGCCGTGAAGCACAAGCCAAGCAAAGGCACGCGTAAGTGGCGCGTGAAACTACAGTATCATCTCTCACACTGGCGAGGCCTCCAGAGTACCCGTTGCGAGGTGTTTTTCGAGAAGGCATGCCATACTAGTAATGCTCTGGGCAACCCCAGCATGTATGCGATACCATCGCTGCTCCCGTAAGTGGCGCGTGAAACTACAGTATCATCTCTCACACTGGCGAGGCCTCCAGAGTACCCGTTGCGAGGTGTTTTTCGAGAAGGCATGCCATACTAGGAATGCTCTGGGCAACCCCAGCATGTATGCGATACCATCGCTGCTCCCCGACGATTTGCCTTTTGTACCTTCTCCGTTTACGGACACGTAAGCTACCTAGTTAGGGTATCGAGTTACATACCGTTTCCCCCAAGTAAGTGACAACGCTGAAAATTCGACACTACTGTTAATACAGCAATAAGGAACTCAACTGCAAGTTTAGGTTAATGAAGTTTCATCCACCCAGAAAACATGTACACACACGAAAAAAAAGGTTACCGCGAAATATTATGCGCGAGATAATGGAGTAGTCCTCCATGATCAGATTGTTACTCTGCTGGTGGGAAATTTTTCCTCGTGAACAATGTATATACCTGGTATATAGGACTGCAAGTTGAGTGTCTGTTAGCTGGCGAGGTGATCAGTACTTGTTCGAGCAACCTAGGGGAGGCATCATCTAGTCTATTGGTGGGTAGAGTGCAGCAGGGCTGTACGCTGGCTGATTGTAAGATGGCTAGGGAATGCGGTCAATTATGTGAGGAAAATAGTGTAGCTTTACGCTTCTATCTTTGACTTTCCTTCGCTTTCGTTTGTTTATGGCCCGAACTGTGTGTTTTATCATTTTGCTTGGCGCTGTTGCTTGTAGTGAAGTGCTGGGTTCCCTCTCCATCCAACGAAGTACGAGCCGAGAATCCAGCCCACCCGAAGCCCTAACTGCTGTAGTACATAAGGTATGGTAGTAGTAAGCCCCGATGATGAGTGTTTGTTGCTATCACAATTTCTGTAAAAGATGGAGGCAGGGATTGTTGGCCAGTACAGGACTCACCTATCGGATCTCTGTGTCAGCATTGGCTTCGTACCTCGCAGGATAACACTAATAATTGTGATTGGTAGTACCCCAATTACTCCAATCGTCTACATACGTTACATACATTATCCTGTACGTTGTATTTTTTCAGAATGCCGCCCCCCTCACAACAACCTTTTTTTCCCCCAGCCCCACTGCTACCGAATCCATTGCGCCGAAACCAGCACTTTGTCATGAATGCAGTTGCCCAATAGTTTTGCTCTGACAATCAAGGCATATTCCATACTTCGCGCACATTCTTCCTCTGGGGGGGCAAGAGGTAGCATCAGATCTTAGCCTGGGTTTTTGCGTGGCTGGCACCTCAGGTCGCAGCCAGCATCTCTGAAACATAACTGAAAAGGAGATGATTGCCACAACATTCAGAAATTTATTGGAGAATTCTTGTGCTGTAGTATCAACCCTTATATATCTTCAGTCCCGTCTTGATTTAAGATGAAATCACTCTGTGACTCGAGGTGGACTGTCCCCAGAAAATGGGACTGTAGTCCTTTAATAAAATAACAGTCCTCAAAGAGCATCTAAATCCTAGTAATTTGTCTCCAAGACGAAGGGGCTGCAGTCCTACGAGGAATGTAATAAAACTGTGGGTGGTTTCCTGTCCATGCCAGGCACAGGAGCAACCCCTCTCGACATTTTACTTATGCTTCACCGTGTACCATCCTTGTCATGCTTCGACGTGATTTCTTAAGGGCATGTACGGACCGTTTCCACGCTACAATCAGTATACGTACCGTTAGATATATGTGAGTCGAGTGTCTGGAGAAAACGTGCCTGCATGTTGTAGGTAGATATTCGTCTAATAAAGAGGCTGGGGCGTGTCGGCACTGTTCTGCCAACATGTACGATAGGTTTGGCAGGCATCACCTGTATGTGTGTCGAGGCTTGAGAGGAACACACACAACCATTCCAGTCGTCAATTCCCGGGGCGGAACAGTAGTATTAGTATTTTTAGTACGCAAAAAAAAAAACATTTTTCACGTGTATTTATTTTACGAGTCGATATCGGAAATTACCTATTCTTGGCTCTCAGAAACTGCTTGTTTTCAGGTCGAATTTAGACTACAAATACCTAGGCGATGGGTGAGCCATTCATCAACAGCACAACGAACTGATCCCTTTACATATGGGATCGGCAACAGGATAGGGGCCGGTGGTCGTAAGTTCGAAGCCCACGGTGAAAACGACCTACTCAACGAATTAAACTGAAGAGTCAACTCCCTCGTGTCAAGACTAAGGTATGTTAACAACAATTCAACTACATACGTGTTTTACTCGTTGGGTCCGTCGAAATCACCGCTAGACTCCTCAGAATGCTCCCTGGAGTTATCCGAGGCCTCACAAGAACAGTTTCCGTTTTTTGAAAGTCCTGGTTTACGTTTTAAAGCCGAACATTAGTTTTCTCTGATGGTTCCAAAACAGGAAGAAGGCCGGAACAACAATGGATACTTGGATGTTTTTGATGAAAAAAAATATATCCTGGGAACTGGAAATATGGACGAATAACTCAACTTCAACTCTGTAGAGTTGGTAAACTGGCCGAGAAAGCTTTCGGAGAACTAAAGGGGGCATCCGGAGGAGGTTATCGGTGCTTTTGACAGTTCCGTCGAGTATATCGCGGGTTTCGGCAAACAAACCCATTACTGGGGGCCCATGAGGACAAAATGGAATGATTAGTCTTGGAGGAGATCAAATTAGAAAACTTCTACAACATAGCATTTTAGAAAAGTAGGAGGTACTGACCTCCCCACCTGATTCAACCCAGACCTCCCTATTCAACTAGGATACGATCTCACCCTGAGGGTGCAAGACAGGATTAACACGCGGCAGGCGCATGGTACGGCCCCGCACCAAACAACTCCCGGAGGACCGTCGTATTAAAAAGTAAAAAACGTAGACATATTTGTCGAAGTATACACAAAACATGCTCCGCCTACGGCGGAACAGAAAAACAAAACATAAAACGTCTAAGACGAGAATAGCAATGGTTTTTCGCGGGTCAAATTAAACCTCGCGGGTCGGGCAGGGTCAGACACGACCAGATCCCCTAAAAGTAGGTCTGTTGAGTTGACCCGACCCTACCCGAGCCGCTAGCTTCAATAAATTGTTGAACCCGACCCGGCCCGGCCCGGCCCGTGAGATTTATGAAAAACTCCTGACCCGACCCGATCCGACCCGCGAGAATCATGAAAAAAACTGGCCCAACACGACCCGCGTTTTCCGGTTGAGCCGTGAGAAATGGGTATCGGGCGAGTCCGATCCCCATGACCGGCGAGATCATTCAGCTTTACCCGCACGTTCCACCCGCATATTCAGCCCATGGGTCGACACTTCAAAAACTATTCCATATTCATTTCTATGCCTCGAATCAATATAAGGCCAAGATGGATGCGAGCATTTGCATATTGATCTGGCGGTGTTTGAAAAAATGATACTGATACAATTGGAGTAGAATTAAGTATTGGTACGATAGAAGCCGTTGGGGAGTAGAGTGGGAGAGTGTTTCGAATGGTGGACCCGCGGGTCGGATGCGCGGGTCCGACCCGCGGGTCAGCAGAAAACAGTTCACGAGTCACGCAGGCTCGACCCACGAGAGCCCCGTTTCTCGCGGGTCATGACCTAACCCGAGACGTGAGCTTTTAGTCACTTCTTCACCCACCAGGCCCGACCCGTGAGATAAAAACAATCTTGACCCGACCCGACCCGACCCGACCCGACCCTCGCTACAGTCTGTCTGCCTGTGACTAAAGTTTCATATTGTTAGTACTGGCTGTGAGAGCTGCACGTATTCGATTTCCTCACACTCGACATCTACAGCAGCGAACCAACGGATAATTAGACGTGGAACGTGTTTCCCCGCACGAGATAGCTCGAGTTGGTCACTGCTGGATTGGTGCTAGGGTATTGGGTTGTTTCGGAATCGGCAATATTTTGTTTGTAGTTTGCCTTGGGTTCCTGTGAAAGCACACGGTGTACGGCATGCAAACTTGCTTTCTTTACACATTTACTGGTCGCGGCCGACAATACGATTACCACAGCTATAGGAAAAAATAACAGTTGTCCACCACAAAAAAGTTGTGTACGCTAGCGTTGATGTTCTCGTTCTAGATACACATATTTTTTCTCGCCTCCCTCTTGATGTTTTCAATTGGTCAGACAGTGTTTTTTTGCAGCAACCGACTCAGTTTCCCTGATATATTTTCACGATCGTGACTCGCGAGTAAGCAGCTAGCCCGGCCGGGTGTCGTTAATGATGATTTACTACGTGCAAGCAGAAAAACGTGCACGGTTGGTTCATCATCGGGTTCGGAGACGTTCGCATCGTATCTTTTCTTGTACCAGCTGCGTGTAGATCGGAGAAATCGAGTGGGTTCTCACTTCAAAACGTATTTTTATGACGCTTGTAAATGCTCATTGAGGGCAACACGCAGAAGAAGCTGTCTTCGTCGCTTCCTTCTTCCACATCCCCCCGAAACACACAAATCAAAAAATATTCACGTATAGCTCAAGCGCACTCCACTATCAGAAGGTGTGCACCTGCCATCAGTGTCGGATATGATTCACAAAGACAGCATTCTACAATTCAAGCGGAAAAATCGAGACGCGTAGAACTAAATGTTGACCGGCAGAATGCCTGATAGAAGAAAAAAACATTTTTGTAATACCAACGGAACAACAGGGTCGCTTGAAGCATATTGAGACAGTGC
>JBBMHQ010063143.1:3378-14433 GCA_037834295.1 Postelsia palmaeformis
AGTCCTGTTTCGGGGACAAACCACTCAGATTTCAAGTAGTTTGCCCTCGAAACGGGACTGCGGTTCCAACGGGGTTAATATGTTTTGTTTTGTTTCTCGCAATAGCGTCAAAATACCGCGCACGACCGTATTTGAAAAAACACACACACACGCGAAACGTATGCACACAGCCGATAGCCGAGTTAAAATGCCTCGGGGGAGCCGGGTGCGGAGGCTGGTGTCCTTCCTTCCTCTCCCACCCTTTCCCCCACCGCCACCTCCACCTCCACCTCCACCTCCATTGGCCGGTTTTGCTTGACGTGCTTGCCTCTGGTACTCGTACACCGTTCGTGCTTCTCACGACCGTCGGTGCTGGCGTTGGACATCGTATCGAATGTTTCAACATCATGTACCGGCCTCGAAACATGGAGGTTGCCAAAGTTTGGATAGATCGCATCGAACGCCTCTGGCCCTCCACCCTCTTGCACTCCCCTTATTTTTAGTCTTGACGATGAACGAAAAGGTTCGCGTATCATGCATGGAAAACTTTTTTTTTCGGTATGATCCGGGGGCAAAAAAAATATCCGTTTTCTTTTTCTTTTTTTTCCCGATACCCCACCACGTTCTCCTGTTGACAATTGACGGAGGGAAGAGGTCGACCTGCTCCTATACCACCGCGGTTTTCAAGCGAATGTACTTCGTACCCTGACACTCGTTTTTTCGTGCATATGTGCATGGATACGGTGTGTACCTTTTTTCCCCACTGCAAATACAATTCTAGTCTGCGGTAGTTCTAAGGGTCCATCCTACCGGGGAACTTTAGTCGGAAATACAATTATACTCCATTTTGTTTTTGAATTGATAAGTACTACTGTAGTACGCCGCTCACCCATATATTTGGGGGGCCCAAACACGTTTTTTTTTTCGAAATCAAACTGAAGCTCATTGAAATTCAAAATTATTTCCAACTAAAAGTTCCCCGTTAAGATGGGCCCTAAGCACCGCCGTCTCCGAATCTCCCCCGTTTTTTTTTTTTCACCACACTGCAAGTACATTTCCAGTCTATTTTCAAGCACTTTCTCGCCAAAATGCGCGTGCCGTCGTGAAAAGGGCTTTGACCCTCTTGGGGAAGATTGCAGGGCCATTTTTGGGGCAAAGTGCTTGATTTGTGGGTGCTTTGTTCTTCAAACGGGACTGAAGTCTTAACCTCTTTAGAACCGCAGTCCCGTTTTTGGGATAATTGGGGACAACGTACTTGGAATTTGACTGGTCTGTCCCCATAACGGGACTGGGGTTCTAAAAGGGTTGAGCAGGGCTGTAAAGGGAAGTCGTCGTGTGTCGTAACGCTCTGGGACGGAACTTCAAGGACCGTTGGTGGCCGGTTGGGGTATGTATATAACTATACAGGAAGGACCAAACGCTCCTGTTCACATTTGCGTCCACCAGAGAGGGTTGGTGCCGGTATCCCAGCATTCTTTTTTTGTTCTCGCCTTACCCCACAGTATAAGTTGCACTTTTCGGGCCAAAGGTTTCTGATCAATTGAGTTCCTTAGGTTGGGAACCAGCAGTTAGGATGTTATTTTAACTCGTATATTCGTTTTGGGACTAGCGCACGGAAGTGCCGGTCGGGTGGCGCAAATCATTTTCTTCCAAATATTGTATCGGTTAAGATATTGAGCTCCGAATATGAGGGGCTCAGAAACTTCTGGCGCACCCCCACCATGGGATGGTTCTCATCGCTCTCGTGTTCTCACTTTTTTCTTGGAGTGGCGAGCGGCAAGTAGCCCATCGCAGCAGCCTCGCCTGTGGTGAAGACGAACGGTCACCCGCAAGAGTCAACGAACAGGCACGCAGGGTAATGAGTGAGTCTACAAGCAGGCTATATGAGCAAATGTGCTACAGGTGTATACATATAAATACTAAGTATGTATATATATAGACGGGTTATTAGGATATCGTGGTTTTACTCCTCGACTGGCCTGACCTCCCGCCTACACTGGGAGTACGACTATGTCCAGGCCGAAAATGGCCTTGACGCGCCCGACAAGTTGGTCAGTCACATTTGAAAGTAAAAATAAGCCATGGCGCTCCCCAAATGACGGCACACTAACAACGGAATAGTAAGGTTCAAAAAGGTTTTATTGGCATATGTGCAGGCAGGCGTCATCGTAGTAGGAAAAACGGACAAATGCGGAGAAACAACCCGGAACATAGTTTTCCGTCCCTTTTATATGAACACGCGAAGAAAAAGGAAGGAAGGAAGAAAGGAAGGAAGAAAGGTACCACGTTCGACAAGTGGTCGATATGAGATACCGGTACGAAGCATGTCACTGCTGCTGCGGCGGCTGTATGAACGACGGGCGCACTCGAAGCTACGTTACGTATCAGAGCTGCGTACACAGGACAAGGGCCACGTACAGACGGAACAAAACTTCGAGAAGTTTGATCTCAACCCGCCTCTGGGGAGTTTTGAGAGGGGATCAAAAGTGACGACAACAAACGACGGTTGCAGCATCGGCCACTGCTATAACTTTGGCAGGAGGAGGAGGAGGGGCGGAGGGGGGGGGGAAGACGCATTTATTTGTTACTTGCCTGAGTCTTCTGCTCGCTGACCACGCATCTCTTTCGAGACTGAGCACCGCTCCTACTCCTAAGATAGAGACAACTCTAACAGCGAGTGGGGGCTTGGCGAATTCTGGTGTCTTTGGAAGAATCAAATGCAGGGAGTCGTGCTCAGGACACGCGACGCAAGGTGGTCTTACCCGCAGTGCTCCGCGCTTCAACTCATACTACGCACTCGCCGAATGGTACATAATACCAAGTGCGGCACGCTTTTACACCCGGTACTCTGTGTGCACGCCTGGTTCTTCGCACGACCAGATTGTTCGTTTTTTTGTTGGTTGGCAGTTTCTCTGAGCTCCCAAGTGGTTGTTCTTCGTCTCTGCCTCTAGTCTGAATGGTGTCAGCACGCGATATATATGTAAAGCAGTACAATACACATACAAGGTTCGCCTTCGAGATGTTGGTTGACTTGAAACCCCTCGGCCGTGTCGCAAGTTGAAGCGGGGGGGTATCGTCATCATCAGGCGGGCCTCCCTGTTTCACATCATACATATGTATGCTGCGCGCGTACTTTATTTAAACGGTACCAGTGCATAAGGTCGTAGCGACTGCTTGCGACGCATACATAGCCCTGACAGGTCAGCTCGCCGTGTCCCCTGACCAAATTATATGAATTGCATGCCCGCGTCGCGTTAGCTCCGTGTGGCGGGCGCTAAAAAGCGTCATTTTTGTTTCATAATATATTTCTCCCCCTCTCAAGTCCCGGAGAGGAGGCTACATGAAACACAACGCCATGCGCGGTTTTACTTTGTTGACGACACTCGTATGAATATATACAGCGTTGATGTCGTCGTTATTGTAGTCGTCGTGTTCTGTTTTCTGTTGACAAGCTCGTACTTCTTTTTGGCTGATCCGCCGTTGAGCAAAAACGCGCGGTTGAGCAAGATTTTTTGTTTCGCCATGCTTTCCTTCTCAAGCCGCGAAGAGGTTTGACTACTGCGCCCTGAGTTCTGCTCTGTATACTGACTGCGTTCGTGTGTACCTGGTACGTACGTGGTATGAATACATACAGCGTTGCTATAGTCGCTGTGTTCCGTTTTCTGTCTACGAGTACATGCCGCCTTTTGGTTGATCCATCGTTGAGCACCTGCGGTTGAGCAGTATTTCTAGTGAAGTCACTTTTTTTCCCTTCTCAAATCCCAAAGGGCTACTATTACGCCCTGGATTATACGCGATATATACTGGCCACATTCGTTCATATTCGTGAATATATACAGCATTTCCGTCGGTATTCTATGTTGTCGACTACCGTACGTCCGTACAACATTGCTGTCGTCGGTCGGTCGGTCAGTCGGTCGGTGTTCTGTGTTATGTGTTATGTATGTATGTGATACCGCCCGTGGTTGAGCAACAAGGGTTGCACGCTGTTTCATATGTGTGAATATATACAGCATCTCCGTCGGTATTCTATGTTGCCGACTACCGCCGTACGTCCGTACAGCACTGATGTCGTCGGTCCGTCGGTCGGTCAGTGTTCTGTGTTATATCTTCATGTTCTGTATGTGTGTGATACCGCCCATGGTTGAGGAACAACGGTTGAACCGAACATGATCGTCCAACCTTTCATACAACCGCGGCGTGCGCACAATATGGGAGTAAATACTCGAGAGACGGTAGGGGTGGTTCGTACAGTACTTTTTTTTTTCTCGAGTATCGCGTACCACTGTGTTGGAGGGAATGGTTGGCACACGACTGTGTACACGAGACAACAAGGGGACTATCGCTATAACCGATGGGCTTAGGGTTGGGGCCAGTTCTTGTTCGTATCTCACACAGCAGTGACCCTCGAGACTTTTTTTTCTCGAGCAAGTGGTGAGCTCCCCTCGATTTCTCTAAAGATCCTCGCTCTAGCAGCTCTGTAACTCGATACCTGCAGCAATCGGAAACAACTGACTTTCGAGATAATGATGCTGCAACGCGATGCACCACTCTATTGCCTATGGGTGTATGTTATACCGGTAAACGCGCATGGTGTTCCGAGCAGTCCCACGGCAGGTAAGGGTGGTGGCTTATTTTCTCAGCGTCTCACACGCGGAGCTCAACATACCTCACCCGAAACATGATTTCGAAGAATTTTTGTTGGCGCAACCCCGACCAACCTTCCTTTATCCACTATATGCATTGATAGTATAATAGTCCTAAACCTAATACACGAGTAAAATAGTATCGTACTAACCGGTAGCTGCTCACCCACAGGCAAAAATTATTTTTTTTGCCTCATGGGGCGAAAAAAGTAGTTCAACCCCAACCGTGGGATGAGTCTTCTCAACGATGTTGATGTTCCCCAGTTGGGGGCTCTCCCGTGAATCAGAAGTGTTTTCTTGGCGGTAAAAGTGCAAAACACCAATCGTTGCACGCGTCAGCGGGAAGTACAATACAACACGACGCCTCGGACCAGCTTCTTCGACAAAAAGGGCTGAAAATTGTAAAAGTGCTGAACTCATCCCATAAACTCTGACATGCCTTAGCCCTATCTAACCGGTAGACAGATACTCACGCACGCCGTCTGAAGCGCATGCTCCACGCCTTTTCATGCGTGCGCCCTTTGGGTTTTCGAAGTGGGTACGGACTGGGTGATGCACGGGCCGTGTGTTGCAGACAGTAGCTAAATCCATCGTTCTGTTGGGTTGGTTTTACCCCCCCCCCCGGCGGAAAACCTCTCTTGCCCCGTCTCGGTGTTGTAGGGATGCGAGGGTCTATGTGTCCATACGACGACGGCTATGCATTGCTGCCTTTGGAAGTGGCCACGCCAGAAAATAAATATATTAATTGACGCTGTCACCTATATCCGAGAAAATCCGCCTCAAAACCGGTTCTTAGTGGGATGCAGCTCAGCCTTCATGCGACTCGCCGGACACCTCACGGCGCTTCGCGTTCGGTGCAAGCAATGCCTGCCTGGTCGGTGAAAACCCGACGCGCTCCGTCCCGGCATTGTTGGAATGCGAGGTCTCATGGTCATACGACTACGGTTATGCATGAGATCGAGTACATCTCTCCTATCGAGTACATCTCTCCTATCGTGTTTTTTCCCCCCATCTATTACTTCCCTTGAAATCTCGTCAAACGCAAAAAATATAGTTTCTCGCACCATTCGAAAGGTGCCATGGAGGCATTTTGCCATCGATACCTTTTCATTCAAGCTATCCAGGATCGTCTATTTTCAGAGATTGACCGATTTATACCCGTTTCTTACAACGTCGTCGAATTCATACGTCTGTTTTTTTTTGCCGTATATCGCGCAAGATAACACACACCTCGGCGCGGGTTTTTTACGAGCCGATTTTCTCCCGAAGCAAGAGAGGGAACGCACAAAAGAAACACGGTCGCTTTGGAAGTATGTTGATCGAAATGTTTCCTCAGACGCACCGTTCGGCGCCTGCACTCTCCGCGCTGTCGAGAGAAGAGAAATCGGCGTTAAGCCCCCCCGGGGGTGTATGTCGTCTCGCGTGCTGTGCGGTACGATGCCTGGTTCTTACAACATCGTGTGCGGTGATTCAGAAACCTGACTCGGTTTACGGCCGTTTCTTACTACTGTAGGCAAACGCCTCCGTCGAACCCACCTGTCGACCGGCGAAATCCTGACATCCTCTTGGCACACATCAGGTGTATTACGCTCTATTAACAGCAGTTATGGAGAAGTTGGTGCGGAATCCGTGCTTATATAGTAGTGCAGATCCAGCCCAGGAAATATGGGGGTACTACTCTGTGCATATCACGGAGATTGTTGGTCGGCTCCCCACCCGAAAACACGAGCTACTATTACAGGAAAGCATAGTAAATACTGAGTAGGACCAAATATTGGCAGTAAAAATTGCGTTTTTTTTCTAGTCTTTTTTTGTGTATGCCGTAGGTCCTATTTAGTATAGTCCCCCGTGACAACTACCAGATCACACGAAGATCGGGGGATCGATTCCTGCCCTCAAAGGTGAATATCTGTGAAGCGGACGACGCGTGCCACACGATAAAAAGTGCAAAGCACCTTCTGGCCGAAATGTTCTTTTTGACTGAAATTGACTTCTCAACCCGAAAATGTTGGAAACCCCGTTTTTCGGTTTCACTTTTTTTCTTCGTTTTTCTTCGTTGAGACGAGAATACAGGTGATTTCCCCCCCCCCCGGATCAGATTTTTGAGCTCCTCAAAGAGTAGATAGAGCCTCAGAAAAGAAGAGGTGCAACCCAACCATGGCACAGCGTCAGCAGCGGTCAGCAGTCTGCCCGATATGGGCAAGAGGCCTTGACGACCCTCTCCGTGCAGTCAAGTGACGTACCGCACTGTTCATCTTCCTCTTCTCCCTCCCGCTTTCCACTCCGGCCGAAGCTTGTGCAGCCAATGAACAATTACGGGGGAACATAGTAAATAGGACCAGATACTTGTTAGTATAAAAAGGTAAATATATACTTTTTTGTTGTGTACCATAGGTCCTCCTATTTATTATGGTCCCCCATAATAACAGCTGCTACTGCTACTGCCGCCGCCGCTGCTGCTGCTGCCGATCGACCGACGATTCACCGCCGCCGCCGCCACCGCCGAAAAAAAACAGGAGGTCTACGAGGGCGACAGCAGAGTGTGGAAAGAGAACGCGGAGTGGGGACCGGGGGGGGGATGCTGCCGCACGATGGTTCCGATCGGGGGGGGCGAAGACGAAGGCGGCGACGGGATGGCGGAGGAGGAGGGGGAACAGGAGGAGCAGGGAGAATCGAACGAGCACAAGCACGGCTTCCATGGCGGTGGTTGCTGTGACGACGATGGCGGTGACGGTGGTGGCGGCGACGGTGGCAGCGGTAGCGGTAGCGACGGTGACGGCTGTAGCGGCCACTGCAGGGCGGATGTTTTCCGCAGCTGAACCGCCCAGCGGTCGCACTCCGACCATCGCGAGCGTTATTTTCGCCGGGTTTCCCCTCCCCCCTTCTCGTGATGTTTTCTTTCTTTTGTTTCTTCTTTGTTTCCTTTCGAGTTTCGAACTTGAACATATTTTTCCTCGGATTTTTCCTGGAAATTTTGAGCCCTTTTTGTTCCATGGAATTTTTAGAAAATTGCTGAATATTTTTGCCTGCAAAGTTTGATACCCTGTGGGTTTCCAGGAGAAATTCGTAGTTTCGAAATCATTTTTTCGTTCTTTTTGTTTTATTCTTTTTTTGGCGAGAGCTTTTGTTTCCGTGCAGCACGCTCACTCACTCCGTGAGTTGATAGAGTCAGAGGAGGGTGGCCCTTCGAAGGAAGGGGGGCCCTCAGGAGGGCCCCCCCCTCCTGTTTCCTTTGTGCCCCATTTCCCCAGCCCGTAATCCCACGATGGAGACGGGGGGTACTGTACTAAAAAAGTGTTACAGAAGTGAAGAGATCTTGCTGCATACTTTTATGCCTAAAACAAAAGTAGTTTCGGTCCCTGTACGTAATGTGTGAGGAAAACCTTTTGAGCGATGCTAAAGGACAGAGGGGGGGGGGCGGGTGGGGGGGGGCTTGCCCGCTCCAGCTGCTAAAAAATGCATCAGCTAGTCCCTGAAAGCACGCAGTATAAGGAGGATGTTTCCCCCCTACGGCCTCCCCCGCCCCTTCCTTGCATCGGCCGTATAGCGGTTGATTGTTGCATTTTCGAGGTGTAGTCGTTGAATAGTTCTTGTGATGGTCGTGGCGTAGATGTAATGTAACACAGCATCAAGTATTTGTACGCGTAGTGGTAAATTAATGCGTCCCCGAATTGCTCGAGCTCTGTTTTCGTTGGCATTGGCGTCGACTTCGGGACGGTGTGTGCCCCCCCCCCTCCCCCCCCCTGTCCACGGACGTTGATTGTAGACAGGCGGTTTTGTGTTGCCGAGTATAATAATTTTCGGTTGAGCGAACAGATCGCCCCCAGGCGCGGAAATCGTCAGACGGGGGTTTCCACTCTTTTGAGAGAGGCGGGCGGGCGGGCGGGATGGTGCCCGAAGTGAGAAATATCGCATGTATGGCTGGTGATTGTCAAGTGTTGTGGCGGGGCTGGGATTGGGTGTGGCTGGGTTGGGGGGGGGGGTGTGTGGGAAGGATGGGGTGGGAATGAAATGGGGGTAAGCCGGGAGTGAGATGGGCGGGAGAGAGCGAGATGGGCGGGAGAGAGCGAGATGGGAGTGGGTGGGTAGGTAGATAGGTGGGTGGGTGGGTGGGATGGGGGAGACGGGACGTTGTTTTCGCCAGGCTGATCCGTCTAGGGTTGGATGGCTTCTTTATTTACAGCAATTTTCAATTATAAGACAGGCGGGTGCTCTCGAGAGAAGCAGGCATCTCGGCACCCTACCGTGTAGCTGGTAAGCTTTTTCCCTTTTATTACACAAGCCCACCCACGTTTCGGGTGGGAACAATCTGCTCTTGCATTCAGAGTGGAATATTTTCTTGCAGTACACACTGAACGGCTCTTATGTCCAAACCCTTTTGGGACCGAAGTCTAGCCTTCAAAACAGTGATGCGTTCGGTATATCATAAGCCGTTCTAGTGTTGGCGCGCAGCATTGCGAAGGGCATGCTGCCGCGCTTGCATCATGGCCTCTTTTCCAAGCGTAGTTTGGACGCTCTTGGCGAAGCCGAGAAGCCCGGGCTGCTTTTGCATGGCCGTTGCTGTAACCGTCCTATATCTTTCGCTTATTATTTTCTTCTTAAAAAGTGCCAAAAAGGTCTGATTTTGTGAGCATTGGGCTGGGCTGTCGATACGAGTAGTAGTCGACGATATGGTGTCGGGGGCCCTGGGCCTCTCCGGCTCATCCGACTGAGATGCCGCAGCAGCAGCAGTAGTGGCACAGCAGCAGTACATTGGTAGTGACGTGAGTTCCGCATGTATCCGAGCGCTGAGGCAGCGCTCCTTGGATGAGATGGGTTCCCGGCTCGGTGACCTGCAATCGAAGCCGAATTAACTTATCTGATCAAAAGTAGTGGCGAACGCTACAAGTACGTAAGCACGTGCGATAGATGTACACGTACTCGTTCGTACCCCCTCGATAGAGTTGTGTGAGCTAGCTGGGGTACTATCTGCTGTGCCTGGTACATATAACAGTACGCGTGATAGTGGTACTGTTGAAAAGTGTGGGGGACGGGCGGAGAGCGTCCCTGGGTTTTCGTGGGGGGTAGGCGGTAACGATTAGACCGAGAAAAACCTAACTTGAAGTACGTAAAACAGTATTACTACGTACCGGGTATAGTAGTCGTACTAGGGACGACGAGTTCGAGGTAATTTTTGAGATGGCGGGCGGGCTCGGGGTTTTTTATTCTCGCGAAACCCGAGCCGCGCTATTAATAGCATGCGCATCGGCTTGCATTGGATTTTTGCATTGGATTTTTGCATCGGCTTGCTTTGGGTTGCGTTAGCCTGTGTTAACCATCGTTAGCTTGCATCAGCTTGCGTTGGCTCTTATTTGTTTTGCGTTAGTCTACGTTAGCTTAGCTTGCGCTGGCTTAGCTTGCGCCAGCTTTCGTTAGGTTGCGTCAGCGTGCGTGAGCTTTTTGCCAGCGTCAGCTGCCAACCTAACAAATTGAGGGAGGGGGCATATTAAGGGTGTGGTTGGTATTCACATAATAACTTGGATAGTTTCTTCAGCGCATTTATTTCATTACGGTTGCATGCATGATGGTCTTTGTCTTTGTCTTGGGGGGGTCTCTGTCTTTCTTAATCATGTTTATTTTTTATCACACCTTTTACGCTCGGTGTAACGAGCAAATGAATCAACAGATTTGACGATGATGGGGAATCACCCACAAGGATCAATACAGAAAAGGTGGGCCCTTTCGCGAGTTTTGTGTTTTTGTTCGGAACCGTTAGGATCAAGGAAAAACATGGGCGTACCCTTCGCGATGTGTTTTTCATGCAGTAGTTCGGAAACCGCAGAGAAGCCCATGCCAACGCTATGCTGTTGACGTGCTCCTGTCTTTTGTATCCGGGTGTGTGCTCGTGTCTGTTTTGTTTGTCTGGGCAGTACATAGTTGTTTGTGTGTTTAAACTGCTGTTGTTATTTTACTAGTGTGTAATGTATTAGGATGTTCTTCGCCGTGTTGATATTGACGTCAAATCCCCGGTACGTTTTCCTCCTCGAAGAAATATGATAAGATACACCTGGGGTTTAGCATTGGCAACGTGTATCGTTGGCGCTGTATAACTATTTTTCATAGTTTGTCTTGCTTCGTGCTTTCTGGGTTCCAAATTCTCAACTCTCGACCCAACGGTTGCAGAGCAGAAGAAGGATCGCTCCGCGTCGATTTATTCGTCCATTCGGCGAGGCTGAGGAGATTTCCACAGGCTTGTATGTGGTCTCCATAACGGGAAATATATTTCGTCCGAAACCCTCATTCTCGAGCACAAAAGTCTCCTCAGGCGTGACTCTGCTGATTTGTCTTTTTTTCGATTTTTCTCCGTTAAATGACCCCGAACGATTGACCCTCGGCCTTCCTGCTCTGTCTCGAAAGGGATTCGTGGTCGACTACTGCTTGTAAGACCAGT
>JBBMHQ010063154.1:0-14430 GCA_037834295.1 Postelsia palmaeformis
CACGGTGGGATTTGAACTTGGGTACCAATACCAATGGTCTTTGAAGCTGACCACTAGTCTACCGGGGCGACCGGCATATTTGGTCCTATTTACTATGGTCGCCCGTAATAATATTCGGCATTCAATAATAGATCGAGGCTTTCGTTTCAATATATCGAAGCTTTCGTTCGGAAGTTACCACCATGGAAAAGGAACACCCGGGGCGTGTCAGGGGATGATGGATGGGCTAGAAACGCTTTAGATACCAAACGTTTCCAAAGTTCAACGGTTTGAAATTTTTCGATACGACGATAACCAACAAGACACTAGCTTTGTGTATTTTGACCACATGCCGACCGGTCCCATCCATCACTGCAGGAAATAATTTCCTGCTCACGTCTATAGCTGGTAGAATATTCCGACCAGTTTCACCCCTATATTTACGGGGGACCATAGTAAATGGGACCAAATATTGTTAGCAAAATGGGGAAACATATGAGTCATCATTGTGTGTACCGTAGGTCCTGTTAACTATGGCCCCTCGTAATAGTACTGCAGTCCCGTTCAGGGATAAACTACTTGAAATTCGAGTGGTTTGCCCTCAAGAGAGAGGGACTACAGTTTTGATCAAGAAGGGCTAATAATTGGGACGCCAGCGGGGAAAATAGGCGGTAAAAAACTGACGATTTCACCTCAGCAGCGGCCACTTGCGTGATTGGTAATTGGGAGATAGATGATACAATGGTTGGTGTCCCGACTTACGACGCAAGGAAGGAAAGAGTCGTGCTCGTAAGACACGGGAGCAACACGAACCTACCCGTTTACCCGTATTGCTCCTGGCCGCTCGGCTGTCCGCAGACGGTCTATAGCCCTATATTGGTTGTTATATATCTCGGGGGCACAAAGGGGTTATTATACCCCATTTTAGGGCAAAACTGCGAAGTCCCGTCTTGGGAGCAAACTACAAGAAATCATGTCGTTTTTTCCCGAAACGGGACCGCAGTATCAACATGGTCAAGTTGGTGGCAAATATTAGCATACATAACGGGTACGCATCAACACTGCTGTGTTTTTGGCAAAAACGCCGGCGGGGCCAGCTGGGGGTTGGCTGTTGACGCTTGCCCGAGTCAGATGGCCACGTGACGGTGGGTGTTCAGAACGCCAGGAAACGGTGAGCCCTACGCCATTACCCTTCAAGGACTGCAGTCCCGTTTTAGGGATAAATTGTCGATCTTTGTCCCCAAAAACGGGACGGACTGTCTTAAAAGGGTTGAACGGTGATCCCAACGCCATTTAGCGGAGAGACCTACTCCATTGAACGGTGATCCTACGCCATTGAACGGTGAGACCTACGCCATTAGTTGGTGATCCCTACGCCATTTAACGGTGAGCCCCACGCCGTCAAACGGTGAGCCCTGCGCCATTAAACGGTGAGCCCCACGCCCTTAAGGTGAGCCCTACGCTATCAAACGGTGAGACGGAGGCCATTAAACGGTTAGCCCTATGCCTATCAACGGTGAGCCCTACGCCATTGGACGGTGCGACCTACGCCATTCAACGGTGAACGTTCAAACCATTGGACGATGGACCCCAGGCCATTGAAAGGTGAGACCTACGCCCTTAAATGGAGAGCCCTACGCCATTGAACGGTCAGCCCTACGCCATCAAATAAAGAGCCCTACGTCATTGAACGATGAGACCGAGGCCATTGAACGGTTAGCCCTATGCTTTTCAACGGCGATTCCTACGCCATTAAACAGAGAGCCCTACGCCAATAAACGTAGAGACCTACGCCATCAAGCGGTGACACCTACGCCATTGAACAATGATCTCTACGCCAGTAAACGGTGAGCCCTACGCCATTGAACGTTGAGCCCTACGCCATTAAACAGTGAGCCATACGCCATTTAACGGTGAGCCCTACGCCATTAAACGGAGAGACCTACGCCATCGAACGGTGAGACCTACGGCATTAAACGGTTAGCCTTATGCCTTTCAAAGGTGATCCCTACGCCATTAAACAGAGAGCCCTACGCTATTAAACGGAGAGACCTACGCCATCAACCGGTGGTACCTTCGCCATTAAACGGTGAGACCTACGCCATTGAACGGTGAGACCTACGCCACTAAACGGTGAGCCCTGCGCCATTAAACCGTGAACCCTACGCCATTGAACGGCGAAAACCACGTGAACCTTAGGTATAACCAACCTAAGTAGCTAGGATTTGGTGTGTCGTGAGATTCGTGGCTATACGTCACGGTACAGTAGTAGCGGTGCCTGGACCAATGGCCGCCGCCGACAGAAGGTCAGTTCTGTCGCAGATATCCCATGTCCAGTACGGACACCTAACGCGAAACACCCGCGGAATACCGTTTTGTGACTTGATGCCTAAAATAAAAGATAGCGGGGATACCGTAGGCTGATTAGTACGTACGTACATACCCACTGCATACCAGGTAGCATCGAACCGCTTGTTTCACGACTGATAATAGTAACCTGTGAAAAAATATGAACATGTTGCGTACGCACAAGCTTCGAAACAATACGAAGGTGTACCGAAACAAGTATGATAAAAGCCAGCGCCAATCCCAACCACGACGCACAAAAAGCAATAAAAACCAACGCCGCTTTTGGTCTGCGAAATGCCAACTACCACTATCCCGCCAACCTGATGCCCCCCCACCCACCTCCTGCGCAACCACGCCTAACAATTTACCTGCATGCGCATTTGCGCCTGTTGTTGCTGGTAAAGCATCTGCTGCTGCTGCTGATGCTGCTGCTGTTGTTGCTGTTGCTGCTGCTGCTGACCGTGTTGCTGTTGTTGCTGCCCGTGCTTTTGATGCTGTTGTTGGTGGGGAGGGCCGCCGCTGACAGGCCCACCCTGTTGCTGCTGCTGGGCGCCAGGGTGCATCATGGGCATCTGTTGGGGAGACCCCGCGACCCCAGTCCTTCTGGGGGAGCCACCGGCGCTAGGGTTGCCGCGCATCTATGGCGAGCGGCGCATACAGCAAGGGTTGCGGTCGGGGACGGGAGGATATAAAAAAAAATGTAGTCAGCTATGTACGTACAGAGCTTCGTCAAAAAACGGTACAGCAGTACAGCAGTAGTACGGGTGGTAGATTGAGCTCTTCTTGTAGTTTGGTTTTCCCTTGGATTTCTTCTTCCAGTTTTTTTTTTTCTCGAGTTATCAAAGTTGAAGCTACTGCTGTTGTAGTCGAAAAGGCAACCGCAGTCCATTAGGTTTCCTTGTAGTTTTGGTTCTCCCTAGGTTTTCTTCTTGCAGAAAATGATTATGAGTGATTAATATTGAAGCTACCAAGTCCAATAGGCTTAATCTGGTACGATGAGTTTCCCTTTTACTTTGGTTTTCTCGTGGCGTCCTTCTTTCGGGGGGGTGCACTCGATAGGAGAGAGGTATGCACTCGATCTTATGCATGGCCGTAGTCGTATGACCATAGACCCTTGCATCCCTAAAACGCCGGGACGGACCACGTCGGGGGTTTTCACCGACCGGGCAGACATTGCTTGCACCAAGCGCGAAGCGTCGTGAGGTGTCTGGCGAGTCGCATGAAGAGTGAGCTGCATCCTACTAAGAATCGCTTGTGAGGCGGACTTGCATATGGATTACAACTCAACGGGGGGTGACTCGATAGGAGATATGTACTTGATCTCATGCATGGCCGTAGTCGTATGACCATAGACTCAACGGGGGGGTGTTCAAGAGTGATCAACATTGAAGCTCATCGTGTTGCGCAGAAGCTGGCTGGCGGTGGCTGGCTGGCTGGCTGGCGCGCACGCGACTGCCTGCAACATTTGTCGGATGGTAAATGTAGTGAAAAATGCAAAAAACAACAACAGCAGTATGAAGGCAAAAACATGAACAAAAAAAGAACAGGCGACGACAACAGCATGCAGATCAACAACATCGTCAACAACAACAGAAGCAACACCAGCAACAATTTCACGTTAGGTAGGTATCTATTCTCATTATCGCATCCAAATATATATTTTTCAAGAAAAACAGCTATGAGATCGAGGGTTTGACGAGATTCATATTGTAAAGCTATGTGTGATTCTTCAGTATCGAGCTGATTTTTTATTCGTCGGTGTCGTATCGATCTGTTCATCCGTCACTTGTCATGAACAATTAGTCTACGAGGCTAGAGGCTACCAAGGTAAGCCCTAACCTATAAAATATTGGCAAGTGAAATATAATGTGAAACCGTAAGAAGAAACCGCCGCAAGGTGGCGAACCGTCACCTGCATGTGCCCCTGAGATTGCTGAGGGCCGCCGCGCTGCCCCCCCCTGCCGCCACCCTGCTGCTGCGGCATCATGCCACGCTGCTGCTGCTGCTGCTGTTGTTGTTGCCGTTGCTGCTGGGCTTGCTGCTGCCGTTGCTGCTGCTGCGCCCGGAGCCAACAAAAACGAAAACGCAAAACGGAGCGAGGCAAGCCGTCGAAAAATGATCGATGTAGGCGCGCGTAAACGTGATGGAGGCTACATATGGTATACCACCATGTGCTCAAATATAAGAACGGTTTGCATTCAATATTGGGGTCACAAGACACCCTTGTTTTCGGGCAGAGTAGCACAAACACGAAAACAAAGACGTTCAGTAACATTGATAGACAGGACGGCGGACAACTGAGGAACAGACAGCACCACACATACACAACAACGAAAAAAGAATACGTAATCAACCAACAAGAGAGAACGGGAAAACACTATTAATACCAGGTACGTATTAGAGACAAAAAAAACACACACACGACAGAAACCAAATACGCAACGAATGAGAGTAATGAGAGTAATAATAAACAGACCGGTAAATAAAAACAAAAAAACCTAGTCGCACGAAGAGTCGGCCGTCTGGGACATACCCCTGGTAAGACACAACACACCAACAACCTGTCGGGTTCAAGCAAAAACCACTCCACACGTAACGTGGTGGGGAAGGAATGCCGCTGCAGCAGCACGAGAAACACCCGCTGAAAAACGGTTGGCTCCGACTGAAACACAAGCTTGCAGACCGATTGATTGCAAGACCAGCTTGCAAAACAGATTGCAACATTAGCTTGCAGGGCCGATTGCAACACCAGCTCGCTCACCGATTGCAGCATCACCTTGGAAACAAACCCGTAAAAAAAACAATTGGTCCAAGTTTGTGTATCTCGCACGTCGGTCCTGACAAAACACGACCCCCCCCCTTCGTACCCAACAGCCCTTTCCGGAGCTCCAAGGTCGGCAAAACGGACGCGCGGAGGTCGGAATAGTGGCAATGCATCGTTTTTCTTCCCATATTGTTATCTTCTCCTTCCTCTTATCTCTCCCTCCAGCCGCAACTCGGACCCGGAGTCACACACCAGGCTCTCCTCCCCCCCCTCCCCGCCATACGGTGCGTTCGCTGCCTTGCTATTTATATCACAAAATAATTCATCCCTCTCTCCCCTCGTCCACTCGCGTCGAGCTACTATTAATAATAATACCATTACGAGGGGCCGTAGTAAATAGGATCAAATATTGTAAGTAGAGAGAGCGAAATACATAGGCTTTTGCGTATACCGGAGGCTCTATATAATACCGGTGTGGCTATAAAATACCGGTGTGGTCCACCGTCAAAGTGTTTTTTTTCATTTTTTAATCATCACCTTCCAGCCTAGTTCGTAGGAGGTGTTACCCTCGACGCCCTTCTGGACAAGTCGTGGTCACAGGTGTCTACCCTTCTCCCCCCCGGTACGTGCCTTTATTTTTTATCGCGCATAGGGTTCAGCATTTCCACTGCTCGTCTATTTTCATCGAATTTTAGCTATAACTCACGCTCTAGCGCTTTTCGCTAATCAATTTCTTTTATGGAAGAAAAAGCTCTTGAGCATGCACTCGGTGGACTTGAACCCCCGAAATTGATCTTGACAGGCGCGCCACCGGGGACGCCGTATATACAATGCAAGCATGGTACCAGGTACCAAGTACGATGCAATGAACCATATACGTCTAGAAAAACTAGCATCAGTCACCGCCAAAACAGTGCAGACGCTCATTACAGTTGCGAGTGCAGAGTAACTCATGACTGACTCAACAGAAGGACCAAACACTCACGTTGTGCCCGTGTGGGTGTTGCTGCTGCTGTTGTTGCGGCTGCTGCTGTTGAGAAGGTGGTTGGTTCTGTTGGGGGGCCTGGAACTGACCACCAGCCTGTCCCCCTTGAGGGCGGCCGCCTGGCATCATCCCCCGCGGCTGTACCCGTCGGAACAGGCGAAACACGAAAAAGACGAGCAAACTAAGTTCGAAGAGAGACTAAAAAATCTCAAGCTTGTGTGCAAAACCCAAAACACACACGAGTAGACACACAGGGAGAGATATTAAACACACAAGACACACAGACACACTAATCAGAGAGACAATAGATGCAGCCAGGCAGAGAAACCCAAGACACGGGCGAACAGACAGACAACAACCACCCACGAACACACAATACATGGGACCATATACAGAAAAAAAAGCAGGCTGACAAGACAGTCAGCACGCCTCGTGCGTCAACCAAGCTCCACCTGCTCCTTTATCAATCGAACCTGCTGCTGAGACCCCGGAGGCTGCTGCTGCTGCTGCTGCGCCGGCATGATGCCTTGGCCGCCACCGGCGACAGGTCCCGAGGGCAATTGCACGCCTCCGCCGGGTAGAGGCCCCGGTATCATGCCCTGCTGCGGTTGTTGCTGGCCTCCTCCCATGCCAGCTTGAGCTTGGGTTTGGGTGCGCCAGGCGAGCTGTTGGTAATGAAATTGCGCTTGTTCCGAGGGAGGCGCTGACGTCGTGCGGAAGGGAGCGTCGACCTATGAGGAAGGTGAGCAAAACGGAGGAGGCGGAGGAGGGCAGGGCAGCGGGAGGGGGGGGGGCGGAAACAAGAGATAGTAGAGAAAGCGAAAAAGAGACCAGAGAGACAAAGAGGGGAGAAGACAATGAGAGAGACAAAGAGGGCGGGATCGACAAAGAGGAGGAGGAAGGGGAATGAGAGGGAGATGAGAGGGAACGACAGGAAGGGGAAAAAGGAGAAAAAGGAGAGAAAGAGAGAGAAGGACACACATGACCAAAACACACATGCAAAGAGAGAAAGAAGGGTGGTAAGAAGAACGAGGACAATGTCAACCTACGAAGTAATCAAACACCAGAGGTCCACGCGCACCAATATCTGCAACATATTTTCAAGAACCGCACGGCAAATAAATAATACCAGCGTGAACCGCAGAACGGATTCTTCCACGACCAGCACGGCACTACTTGCCACAACCCCTGTCTGGGATCGGTGAGGAAATCCAGCCAAGGCAGCGCAACTCCAGGCGATACGTTCCCCCGTTCTCCTCCTCCGACGGCTTTATTCAACACCGCCACCTCGACCCTCTATGAAACGATAGAGCGGAGGGGGAGACACGACTCTTCTCCACAAGCACGGAAATGTAAGGACCGTTTGGGTATTCGCAAGAGCAATCAAACGTCCTTACATTTCCGGACAGTAGCTGCCGTGCCGGACCCGGCGGCTGGGCACGGTAGATGTGTTGTTATGGTGCTTGTGCTCGTCGCTGTGTCATGCGTGAGAAGCACGCACACCGCACATTACGTACGTACCTCGCAAGAGGAATCGAAATTGGAGCGATACTGGTAAAACAGTAGAAGAAAAAAAACGATACTCGGCACTTTACACGGTACCTGGTACATGGATCGCATCGATATTCGATACTACCTGGTATACACGATAAATCGGATCGATATTCGACACCACACGTGCACGATTTCGACGTTCGCTCATCTACAGCCCTAGCGCATAGAAAATTTCCGTTCGTCGGTACCGTGTAACAGGTATCAGCGTAGAAAAAGTCGGGATGGCAGGGGATGGAAGGCAAAACGCCTTCCATAAAACAATGTCGATCTTCGCCATTTGCGATAAATTGAATATTTCGACAGGATATCCAGTTATCCCAACACCATCGCACACCCTGACGCCGAGTGACGAGCCAGGAAGAAAAAAATCCAAGAGTTTGAGGCTTTTTCAAGCCCCTCAAAACGGAACCTCGCGATAGCCAAACCGAAACCGGAGTGTCCCGACCGATCAGCTGCTGTATATCGCCGAACCCGCGCCTCGAAACAATTGGAGCACGTAGCAGTTCCATGTTGGTGTGCAGAGCACGAGGTATCCTACGTTTGTCTTTACGTGCTGTCCGATTTTTAGCGGCGGAGAAAATAGCCAAGCGAAAAATACTGTAGACCAATGCAATATACCTGGTATATGATAGGAAGAACGGAAAGGAGGTTCTGCCGCAACCCAAAATATAGCGCTGCTTCACCAAAAGACACGTCGCCGATTGTGGGGGGGGGGGCAGTAGCGATCGACAGTCGCAGACCACCGGACGGGAGCAACGAACAGCCCACACGTGATACCACCGCCCCAAGGGCTGGCAACCCCTGTCGTTGTCACGGCAGCGTGGGGCACAAAACAATCGCGAGTTCCGAACATGAACAAAACCTCACTGGCCGAGGTAGGTCACAAGCCAGACAGAGTCCGGTATGTAGCAATCCCAAAGCACCAAACAGGATTCATGAGCACGAAACCCAATATACACACACATATCACCAAGAGTGCCATGCTGCTCACTATCCGGGCGCAATCGTCCCCAATGCTTCGTCGGCGCGTGGGGACCATTTCTCCTCTCGATGTGGACTCGGGCAACGTAGACTTCAGGAAACAACAAAAAATATGAGCTTTTGGGGTCACAGGTGTGGCGGCTGGGACTACGCCAGGCGCAGCCTTATGCCCCTGCCTACACATGACAACGGGCGTGGGCGTGATTTACGACTGCCATCACGCGGCGGGCGGCAGAATCCAGAATCCACCATCGGCCAACAAATCACGACATCCCTCTCGTTTTAGTAACCACGTTTAGTCCTGATAGACATCTCCCGAATTATAGTCTGCAGAATATGTGTACCATGCGGTGTGAGTGTCGGAGATGTTCTTACAACTTTGCAGCTTCGTGTGACCCCGGTAATCCAACAATCATTCCTTTTTCCCGGCGATTCTTCTCTCTACACCCCCCGAAAAGAGGGTTACAAGAACGCGAGAGCAACATCTTGTACAGTACGAAGCATATACCAGGTACTGGCATATAGTATGGCGAAGAGAAGGAGGGGAGCCCCCACCCCTACCCCCACCTTCTCAGCAACTATTCAATATGGTGAAATCAAAACCAAGATGCACAGCATAGTGAAAATATTCTCAAGGTGTACTTTGGCGAGTATCAAAAACAAGGGTTTGTAACGGTGTAAAATGACCCCTTCCCCCCCCCCCGGTGAAGCATTTTCGTTTCGATTCTCTCTTAGCAAAAGTGGTAAATTATTCAAGGGACTCTCGTTATAACCAAGCGCAGGCATCGAAGTCACAGCAAAGCCACACTGCGTGAAATAATGAAGGGGAGCAAGGGGGGGGGGGCGGTTCCGTAGTACCTGGTATTTGGTATACAGCAGTAGCGGCAAACCTACAATTAAAGCAGCCCCGAGCCACGCTTCCGTGACGCCTGCCAAAGGGCGTAGCAGCAGCAGCAGCAGCGGCACCAGCGGCAGCACCTGCACCACCAGCAGCGTGTGCAGCAGCGGCGGCACCACCAGCAGCGTGTGCAGCAGTGGCACGGTAACAATAAAACATGCCATGCCACGGAGCCAATACTTTTTTACTCCACCCGGTTCTCCACCGTGTCTTATTGAATAATCTTTTGACGCGTTTTACGCACTATTGACACGATATAATAGCTCAACACCGCGACTACCAATACCATACGCTCAGAATCAGGCGCTTTTGACAAGGCAGATTTTAGACCACCTACGTGTACGAAGAAGGTATACTCGTTGAGTACTCCGGGGGGAGACAAGACGTCTCATCTCTGGCCGGAAATAGGAGCGCTTGATATGCATATTAATGCATAGATGGTCCTCATATTTACGCCCAGAGAGGTACCTGGTACATTTTTTCCTACCACTCTGAGCGTGAATACAAGAACCACCTGGTCTTCATATCAATGTACGAATGTTCCTTATAATTCCAGCCACTGTATTGCATTTTCCCCCAGCACTTTTGGCGCAAATATAAAGACTACTTGGCCTTCATATTAGTATCTAAACGGTCATTATGTTTCCACCGATGGTATTAATTATTATGCCGTCTACTTACTGGTGTAGTTTCATCAGTGATACACCGCTTTTTGTCCTTGTATGTAGAACGAGGTTACAGGTACCAGGTACAAGGTTTCCCTGCGTCGGAAAATGTGGTTTTTCACTTTGAAATTCTGGGGGTGTCGCGAGTAGAAAAGGGGGAAACACACAACACGGGCGTTCCTTCTGTACATATGAGCGTATGTGAGCTGCTGCTGCTGCTGATGAGTTGTATTCTGCGTGGATGCTGTCGAAAATAAAAGTCCATGTCCGGGGGCTGCTGCCGCTGTGATGCCGAAATAGTATGCGATATGGCTTGAGGCGCTTAGCTAAACTAAGACATAAATCTTCCGAGATCAACCTGCGATCAACCTTCAACAGGACCACACATAAAATATCTCACAAACATTGGGGTGCAATAGGTTCTTCTCCGGGGAAAACGCTGTGGTGATTTAACAGCGCTGTTCCCTAAAATAGAGCCAATTGCACCACAATATTTGAGAGACATTCCAGTTGTCATCCTGGAACACATACACGCAGAAGGCACGGCGGCACAAGAAGGAGAGCTCGAAGCGCGACAGCTGTTGCACGCGAGACGGGGCCGAGGTGGGAGGTGGTCGTAGGAGGTTTGAGCTGTTACACAGCAAAATAACATACACGCAAAAACCTGCTGACAGGTTCATTCAGGTGGTGTGGGTTTCCATCGTCCTGCTAGGCTCTGGCTCGGCGAAAAGCGACACCATAAAAAGAGCCAGCTCGTCGCGACTTCGAACCTCCGGAGCGCGCGCCACGGAGGTCGGCCGGGTGGCAAGCTTGCGCGTGGTGTACAGGCGGCCCCTTTGCGTGCCCCGCGGCCGAGAGGGCGAGAAATGACCCGCGGCCGGCAAGGGAGTGGTTCGTGATGCCATGAGCAAAACCAGTGTGAACATCCAAGCCTTCGAATTTTGTGCAAGTACATACCGGTTTGTGTCTACGATCCCCAGTTGTTGCCAAAACAGGGAACCATAGTAAACAGAATCAAAAACATGTGGAGTGAAAATAGGTAAATACATACCTGGCAGTTTTTTGTGTGTACCATAGGTCCTGCCAGGTGTTAACTATGGTCCCCCGTGATACCAACAGCTGAGTCCGTCCTCCTTTCGACGGCCATGCTTTTGGAGAACCATACACGCATCAAATCAGGTCTGATTGCTTGAAATAAGTCGGGCAACAGCATGCGCAGAATCTCACCAAACAACTTTCAGCGGAGAATACCAACGAGCGATACCCTGGCAGCTAGTAAGCAGAGGCTGGACAGAATAGTTCGCCACATCAGTGATGCGCCGCGCTACTTACCTGCGTTCCAACTACTGTAGCTCCAGACTCGCAGGCTGTGATCGAGCCTTTGCTCCTGCGTAGATAATTTACAGCAGTGTAGTGTTTGAGATGGGGAGCAGTGGCTGTAGTCGGCGAGCTATGCAGGTACCATCCTTTGACCTTTTCAAAACTTCAAGCCTATGTGCTATTCGACAACACCGCCTCCCACCTCCCTGTGTTCCCGCCGGTGATAATCACCCCGTGTTAGTCTCGCGGCAATCAAATACGTACTACTGCGCAACTGTACTCTTAAGCTGCCTTTATTCATGAACCTGAGTCGGCCGTGGTCCGCGTCGTTTACGTTCGTGTGCTACGCCTGCTACCACCGCTGCTGCTGCTGCTGCTGCTGTGTGGAGCATCGTTCGAGAAGGGGAGTCAAAATGAGTCACGAGCCGGGATATTTAGGATGTGTTTGGTTTGGTTTGGTTGGGGGCGATCGAAACCTTCAGCTAACTTACGCCGACCGCTGTCGTCGCAACAAGCACGAAGAGTATATACCAGCTTTATGGGCGCTTTGATTTATATGCTCATGATTGTGAGCTAAGCTCCTCCTGGGCACGTTGGATGCTGGTATTGCAGGGGCAACTATCCGAGGCGTGCGTGATACATACAAACAAAAACGCCGTCTCACTATTAATAGCAGATCCGATACCGGTAGGTATATCCGTTCCTCGAATTCTGCACGGGGTGGAGACTACTTTTGCACCTGTGTACCAGCCGAGTTTCGCGTGCCCGCGCAACCAAGATTCTGTTTGGGCCCACACAAATCGACGGTATCGTATTGAGGAAGGGTTTCCTCAAGATACTGAGGCATCCCCCCCCCCCTTGACTACACTTTTTTTTTCGACTTCGGCACGCGGCGGCCACCACCTCGACCCCAATTCTAACTCGAACCCTAACCAACGGCCTGCCCAGTTGGTGCGCTTGGGAAAGTCTTTTTACTCCATCAATAGACCGCCGGCCGTCACAAGCCCAAACTGTATCCCCAGACGCCTACACAACCACATGGTGAAAGCTCTTACGACAATACCAATACTACCGGTGTGAACGTGTGATGTAAGGTGGAGAACGCCACAACAACCACCACCGGATCACAACCACCACAACCGCAAGAACGCGAGAAGAAAACCCTCATTCCTCCGTTACCGCAAGATAAAATCACTCCCGCCTCCAGAAGCAGCAGCAGCAAATCACCACGCCACAATTACCCCATTGCCGAGTGAGAGAAGAGGAGAACTCGAGCATTGGGACAGGAGGACGCGTGAGAACCAGGAGCCGCCGAGCTGAACAATTCTCCAAAATGGCTTCGTAGTTACTGGCAACTGGCATTTTTTACTTTTCAATTTTCCAAGTTGCACAAGAGACAACAATCACGGGAACGGCGCAATAGTGTTGCTTCCCTCCGCCCCCCCCCTTGCCCTCACTCGTGTATGACTCCCCCGAAGCACATATAATGGTCTCGGTCCTCAGGAAGGCAACACCAACACTCGGGACAGCAGGCGCTGCTCCGGAGGGGGGAGGGTGTCCCAGGTGGGGGATGGCAAAGTTCGCACTTCGTTTGTTCCAGCACAGCACCAGCACACAGGGTTTGGCTTTGTTCCACGAAACACCGAACACAAAAGAGGCCTGTATATTCGTACAGAAAATAAATGCTCTCGCAAAAAACACGTTCCAGGCAGGTACTCTACCAGAATCAATCGATGCAGACAGGAGTAGATGCTGCTGAGAATGGTGATATGATGCTGTAAATATGGTGGTGGTGGTGGTGGCTCTCGAGCTGCTCGTCATCGTAGGTACTAACCACTAACCACGCCGTGGCCGAGTGAGAAGCTTTTTACGCTTGAGGGGCCTTCTCGAATAACAGAGGCCGCCGAAGCTTCGAGAACCGTGACTCACTCTCTCGCTCTCAAGCTTTCGAGAGGTTCGTGTCACAGGTCCGTAATTCCGCCTCGTTTTCGTTTTCCATCGATCACTCTACTTTTTGTGATCAGCTTGAAACTACCTGGTATTGGATAGTGAAGAGAAGACAGATTTACCCGTGTGCTGTTTATGTGTTAAAAAAGAGGTACGCCTGAAAAAAAAACATTTTTTCGACCATTTAAGACCGCGGTAGCACCATATCAGTACTCCAAATTCTAAAGACACGAGCTCCAATCAATCAAAAGGATTAAAAAAAAAGAAGAGTAGTACAGCAGTATCTCACCGCGTGATCAAATTGCGGTACTCCTCCCATGGAAGGCTTCGGCTGAGCTACGCCGCCCGACATCTCTCCGGCTGCGCCCCCGCCGCCACCACCGGCTCCCATCCCCTTTCGAGATTTTCCTCCGGCGCCATGGTTCTCTGCGAGCAACGTGTGTGCGTATCAAGCACGCGGTCAGATTTTCGCAAGACCTACCGTGGTGGTGGTGGTGGTGGTGATCGCAAGATTTGTTCGATGATCATGTTTGCGCGAACCACGACACGAACTGGTGCCGATAATAATTTTGATCAAATATTTGACAATTTGAGTTACGTCCGAATATTTCAGAGGATCGTACATTTTCGATGTTATTTTCAAGTATAAAAAGAAAAAGAAGAAGTGGGTGATCGCTGATCGAACAAACAGAAGGACATTTTCGGGTTCGCATCGACCCATCATCATCGAAAAAATATTTATTAATAGTCATCACGCGCAGCAGCGGTCGTTCGTTCGTCCCCAACCACAGGACAGAACTCTGGCCGAATTATCTGCGTGCGGGCAGGCGGCCGCACACCAGACCGCTAGAATACTTGGGAAAGATACACCCCAAGCACTCGCACACGAGGTTTCTCTGCGTTGAGCTGCCCGAGTGGAGCCCGCCTTCGCTGGTCGAGGGAAAATATACACCGCACACAACAACTGTACGAGACTTCTCTCGTAGCA
>JBBMHQ010063165.1:0-14428 GCA_037834295.1 Postelsia palmaeformis
CATGTATTGTACCTGCACATATGTCGATTTTTCTCTGTAAAATACCCGCTTGCCTGCGTCAGGAACAACTTCGAACCTCTCATTCAAGTACTAGGCCGCTTCGCCCCGGAGCTGTACACCAACTATTGCGGAAGGGTAGGCGTTCACTATGTGGCCGGGGCGTGTTCCGTTTTTCGTTTGAACGGGGGGCGTTTCTCATTGCGGAAGGGTAGGCTGGGGTAGTCATGAAATGGAACAAGCTTCCTAAGGTCGTATCTCGTGAACCGCTGCAAAGCAGGCTACACAAAATGGAAGCACTAACCCTGACACACCATTGCTCATGCGAAGATAATGTATACGAAACTCCCAACCACCAACTTTCGTACACTAAATTCCTCTCGAAAATCGTCGTTCTCGATCAAGGACCTTTGGCGGAGACGGTGCTGAAGACAAAAAGCGAACGATGTAAGTCGTATTGACCAATTCGTCACACATCAAGAGATGTGACACACAAAAAACGATTATATACCAAATATAAGTAATAACGAGAATGGCTTTTTTTCTCCGATACCCCGCTCAATTTAGCAAAATTCGAGCTGAATTTTTAACCTCGTACTTGAACCGTATGCGCAAAAGTGTTCCGAGCCATCCCTGCTGAATTTGTGTTTTGTTCAAACTAAGCAAGGCCGGTTTTCCTTTTTTCTTCGTCTTGGATCGGTCATGTATCCCGGGGAAGAGACAGTAAACAAAAGGGGGGACATCTCGAACGTTGATGGGGACAAAGATAACACCGCGTAAAAAAATCGCGTTCAAAGACGCATTCAAATACGCATTATTTAGCGGGGCATAGCCCGTCAACTGATCTGGCAGCGTCTTGGCTGGCCCAGCTCGTATATGTAATTTCGGACTATGTTCGTTTTCGCGGAAAATAGGGCCCTGGGGCATTTACTCCGGGCGGAGCGTTTACTATTATTAATATTAGTAGCTAGTCTAACATTCTTACGATGCTTCTGAGTCTAAGCATCGAACTACAGCCAACACCGTACAGTACACACAAGAAGGAAGCCATTTACTGTTGGCAACTTCTGTAGCAGGTATTCCTAATAATAAGTACCTGGTATGTGACAGTGACAAGTGACTTCTCTGGGGAACGACGCTTCTGGTGTTCCTGCGAAATCAGAAACCAACCGCAGGGTGTTTTCGAGGTATATACCCGAGAAAAAAAACATCCTGTTCGTAGCTGAGCATGTAGGCGTCTTCAGCTGTCTTGTAAACCACAAACTGGAGTCAATGGCCAGCATCCTTGACAACGAAGTACATACAGAATACGCGCGAACGGCCTATCGCACAATTTTATTAAAAAAATCTGAATTGCGTCAGCTGTGAGTTCGACTGATTAAAAACTTGATATACTCACATTTTTTTCTAAAAACTACCTTATGAAATACGTCAGCTGTGAGTCCGACTGATAAATAGTTGATATACCTGGTACTCAGCTTTGGAGGCTGCGTAATACGTTTCGACCATACCCCTCTTTTAACCGAATTTTACAAATTGTATAATGGGCCGCTCGCGCGTATTCTATCTGTATTTCCTTGACAAGGATATAGGCTAGTTCGTGACTCCCCTGGATGCCACCCGAGTCAACAGGAAAATTTGCATGATCATTCTGCGCACTTTTTTTCCCCCCTTTTTTTAATCATAACTTTCACTTTTCCAGCCTAACTCGTAGGAGGTTTTACCCTCGACGACCTTCTGGACAAGCCGTGGTCACAGGTGTCTACCCTTCCCCCCCCCGGTACGTGCCTTTGTTTTTTGTCGCGCATAGGGTTCAGCATTCCCACTGCTCATCGATTTTCACCGAATGTAGCACTGATACTATACATAACCCGAATAGGGAGAGCAATATCGCTTTTTGCAACATGTTGAAATCTGGCTTTTTCACATATTTTGATAAAATACTGTTGAGTTTTTGTATGGGCTGGTTCAAACTGTGAGTAAGTGTGAAATTCGGTAAACAATGAGGTATAGACGGAACGTATTACGCAGCTTGCAGAGCTGAGAGTATCAATTATTTCATCAGTCGAACTCACAGCTAACGTGTTTCATACCGGTACTTTTTTTAATACCCACGATCGTGTACTGCTGTATGTGCTCGAGAGGGTATATGATACTACTGCTGTATGATACTCGAAGGGTGTCCGCGGCCCGTTCTACTGTAAATATGGTTCGCCTATGTTCGGGATGTCTCGCTCTTCGTGCGTATGTACCAGGTATACACAGGTGAAACTCTATTTGTAGGCCGACACATCACTTTTCTCTGCCCTTACCCACTAGCCATCCCGCAGCGTCTATCTACATCCTACGCTACAGCTCCTTGTCCGAAACTTCGGCATAAGCGGCTGGCGACGCTTGCCTGAACAAACACGTCATCGGACGGCGTCGATTGCCCCCAGTGATTTGCCCCCCAGCACCGAACGGGTCCGCCGAAATCGACTCCGGGCCTGTACTCCAGCGCACACGTGTGGTGCCCTCCGACGGCAACGGTGATGGAATCCACGTCGTTGTGGAACCCCTCTGGGAGGTCCTCAAAACGATTCTCCTCATCGTTTCCCACTCGATCAACTCCGTTTAGGCGGTTATCCTGTCCGCCAGTGCTCAGTGTCGGTTGTCCCGCCGTCGCTGCTGCTGCTGCTGCTGCTGCTACTATCTTGAGGTCGACCGACCCGTGCACGGCGAGAAGGTAACACGTCGCCAAGTTTAACACCGTAGAGGAGGACCGGAACCTCCTTCTCCGAGAAGGAGATGCCGCGACTCTCATGTTCGTTCGCGCTGGTGAGCTGGTGGAAATACCCCCTTCCCTGCCTATTGCTCTATCGCGCCAGAGTAGTGCAGGCGTGACGGTGTGATATGAGCTTCGATTTATGATAAATGATCCATCGTCCTCCACAAAGGACGATCGATCCACAATAAACACCAAACTAGCCGCATCTTTTTAGTATGTGCCGGTTCACTTGAATGACAGTTTCGCATTTTTCGCAAGGATCCGCTCTTGAATCAATCCTAAAAGCAATATCAAGAATAGATATATACCGTACGAGTATTCTGGTATCTTATATTTGCACCGTAGTGGCACCTGGTACCTGATACACCTCTGGTACAAGCCGAATCACATACTCGTACCTGGTATAGATTGAGCTCACAGCGAAGTGCACGGCATTCCCCCCCCACACCCACACCGAAGGAGGTAGAGGGCAGAAGGCAACGCAGGCGAAGGCATAACCGCGGAGTAAAGCGAGGCAATAGATTAACTGCTGTACTGCTGTAGATCGATCGATATCGGTATCATAAACAGCAGTCTGATCGAGCGTACAACATGTCTTCGAAGTGGGCTCACGACGATGAAGGAAAGTCAGATGCGGGCGTGAATTCACCGACGCCCGAAGAAAAGGACGGCAGCGGCGGAGGCAGGCGGTCACGACGTCCCCGACCTGGGCGTGGCTCCACTTCAGCCGCTTCAGCCGCCTCGGAGGATGCCCCGAAAGCAGAAATCGAGAAGCCGGATATCAAGACAAGAACAGGGGGGTCAGTACAACTTGTATCGTCTGGAGGCAGCTTATCCGTATACCATGTACATGAAGACTGAATTATATTGTTTGTATTAATAGGACACCACAGTAGGGTGAGTAGGGTACTGAGCGGACGCCTTTTAGGTTTCGGGGGTCCCACGCTCTCGCTCCTCTGCTGCCTCCTGCAGAGCGTGCACGGTCCGGGAGGTACTGTAAGCCCGTAACAAGACTAAAAATGCAGAACGTGTTATAACTTGCACAAACAGAGCGATGAAGATGTCGCCACACCAGTACCTGCTCATTTGTATACTATTACTAAAGTATACCTGATATCTCTTCAAGTCTTCTGCTGTCCACAGCAGTTCATAACGAGGGATGTGCATACACAGCAGAAGTACCAGGTAGTACCTGAATACGTAAACTACAGCAGCATAAAGCCGGACGATGTACAACCAGTACTGGCTTTACGAAAGAGCGAATAAAGAGCGAATTGCCACCGTAATTACTGCAGCTGTGTTGTACATACCAGGCAAGTATCGCGCGTATTTCCTGCGTTCACGTGAATACCTTGCCGTACACCGCCTTGCAACGCACACGCCAATAACTAGGTGGGGTCTTCATGGTGCAACCGCCGATTCGCAGGGAAAAATGGCCATCCAAATGGGAACAATGGAGACAATGGATCAGAAAGGGAGCGGGAGGTGAACAAGGTTGCGATCGTACAGGCCACCTCCGGCAGTACCGGACGAACGAGCAATAATAGAAAGACAGGGATTTACAGAAAAATTCGTGCCGGTATTAAACTCGGGAGCAATTATACTGAAGTTAATGTACTGCCTTGTAGAACGCATCTATTCTCACATGAGAAATCCAGCTTTATCCAAATTTCTTGTTTCCTATTGTTGAATGCTCATTAAGAGTATTAATGAGTGCCCTGTACCGCTGTGAGATGAATGATGCCTGATGGCCGATATGCAAAACATATACTCCGTATCAGATATTGTGTGAATACATGCACCTCACCTCGATGCTCCGATGAATATTACCGTGGGTGCGTACCGAGCTTGCCGAAAATAAACCCATTTGCCATTGACGTCGGCTCATGACAGGCCAGAATTCCGAACATTTGCTCACTGTAAAACCATGTCGAGATTTAGTTTATCTGCGATAGAACATGTCGCGGGAAGTCGAGACTTTGTTCGCTTGACCGGTGGGGCTCCCCGGGGGGCGAGCGGGAGCCCGTGTCCCCACGCAAGCCGCGTGCGCGGAGCTCTCGAGGCTTGAACTTGGGGTAGAAACCCAAGGTATGTACTCCCTCGGGACTGGTCGGATCAGGAAGTTTTGGAGTCGGGTCGGATCGTTTATATTTATTTTGACTCTCACGCATCGAGTCGGGCCGGGCCACCCTTGCTCGACCCGACCCGACTTGGTCCGCGAGGTTTGACCCGACTCGTGAACAGCCTTGGAAAACATGTCTAAATAGCTTATCAGGTGCTCACATAATCTGTGCAGTAGTAACCGCCAATGAGGGCGAAATGGTGCGAGATTCACAGCAGTAAGCTTGATTGCACTCTGGTTCGCAAAGACAGATGAACAAATCCCTATTTAAGCCCATCTAAATACTGCTGAAAAACATGCGGAGCAGAAATATTCCCGATTTATGTACAGTATGGGTCCACCAACAAGAAACACCTAATCTGAGCAAACCCGAGATTCAAGTGGTACCTCATACTGTTAATAACCTCGAGCATAGGATATTGTATACTAGAACTTAGTGAGGAGTTCGCCACTGAGCACTTTTTCTGCGCCGATTTTTCTCAGCCTTCTCCAAAAGAGTGAGCCTTTTGTTCTTATTAACGATTGATAGTAGTTTTTTTTTGTGGGCAACAATTACCGGGTAACTTATAAAAATAACACGCCTGTCTTTTTTCAAACAGGCAGAATAACCTTCCAGACTCGATGCATTCTATTTTACAGCACCTTTACTATTTCTACTGAAGTAGTTGGGATGCAAAAATAGAAAATCACCGCTTGTTGCACGACGCAGGCCTGTGTTCTGCCTCTTTCAATTAGCCATTTCCACATCCTCTCCCCCTCGCTCCGTCTCGAAAGGAATGTGTGGTCAATGATCAAACGACTAAGGCATGCAACAAATATTCACGTCCCGCTCGCTGGAGATGTCGCGATAGCTGGTGATCTCCCATTTTATCACGCATATCATTTTCGCCTCCCGTCCATGGCGCCGGGGTTCTCTTCCCTCCTTTTGTAGCGTTCCTTCCTGGGGCTTCGTAGCCTCGCAGGGTAGAGGTATCGGAGTGGGCTTTGAGGAACCACATCTTCGATTCGTGTTCAAGTCAGTGGAACCGGTGCTTCCCCGACCTCCATATCTCTGCTCATACTGCTCATCAGTGCAGGCTACTAACTGTAGTGTCCTGATATCGCCCTGGAACGCCTGTAAAAACCCAGGTTCCAGGATTTGGAAGCGCGGGAAAGGAATGGCGTAGAAAATTGGGGGGGGGCTATTTTCGGGAAAACAGGAGGACAGCCCCCCCTCTGTTCAGACCTTCACCGTCTCGGCTTATTTAATTTTACCGATATAATAAAACCCTTCAACGAACAAGGAAACACAAGCGAGCGACAGCGCGGGACCTGCTTGGGAAGAAACCGCAAGTAAACCATGCAGGGGATACATGTGTGTCCCTGTCCCAGATGTAGTATCACACCTGCAGCAAGACGGCACCCTAGAAAGCAATCGCCATCGTTACATCGTTGCTGCGACTCTTCAAGAGCAACAACAATGACAAGAGTAAATACGCCGTCTGGTATACCTACTTCGAAGCAGATGTGATGACTCTTATGCCTGAACTACAGCAGTAGGTACTACTGTTAATACGGTTACTGTTGTGCATGCAATGGACGGAATTACTGCTTTACTGTAGGGCGGCTGCGAGGCGGAATCACTTCGACAACGACGAGACAGAGGTTCTGCTCATTCCGGACCTAGAGGCTGATGGGGAAGACGATATCGTTTCCAAGGGTGAGCTATTGCCTTTTCATATCAACCCTACAGATGATAGTCAGTGCAGTGCGCAGCCTGTATCAGTTCGCTGTCTTGGACATAGTCGCCCAATTGGTGTCGTTCGTCAAATTTAGCAACAGCAGTACAACGGGCTGTCTTTTATTGGATACGAGTAGCAGTTTGTTCAAAGAATAAGGGATGAATTTCAGTCATTGCGGTTCAATACGTATGGGGTGGAAACTCAAAAAAAATGTTCGGAAGTGACCGTTGTTAGCTACAAAAACGCCAGGAATCAGCGTGAGGTACAGCAGCTTTGCAGATATGAAAGGGTTAACCCTTTAAGGACCGCAATTTCGTTATTTGGACACAAACTAGGTAGAATTTGTATGGCGTATCCTCAAAAGGGGACTGCAGTCCTCAAAGTATTGATGGTACGTTTTTCTTCCCGGCCCCCACCCCAGCGACGGCCAAAAAGGAAAAATGGCATCATGAAGAAAAAAAAAAAACTCTTAAAATTTGAGCCCGACAGCTGGTACATACCTGTATTAACACAGGTGCTTCGCAACGAGTATCGTGCGTCCCATACTGCCAATAATATACTCGTACACACGTCCGAGGCAAATTTCTGCTCTTCTTCTTTTGAACGTAATACCCTCGCCGGATGACTACCCTACTTCAAGTTGCTGCGGCTCCGAAGAACACGACGAGACGGGTGCCCTCCCTTCGCGAGCTTGACGAAGATCTCAAATCCTCGCTTCCATCCGCAGCCGATGGACTCGACATCACCTTGCTGACCAAGACGCTTGTGCCCAGGGAGATGGTGAGTTCGAGCGTTACATGTTACGCATCACTTATTTAAATAGCACATCATTCCTCGGAGATATTGGCTCAACCATAGCATAACATAGCATAGCACAGATCCTTTTACTTTTCCTCCAGAAAATGGGAACGAAGAAGAAGAAGTAATACGGAGTATGGGAATCAAACGGTAAGGTGGTCGTACGGTACGTGAATCGATATCGATACTTGTATAGCATGGAATCCTCCACGGCGGGACGCATTTACTCCTTCACCCGCAACCTTTGGTGCTCTAATGTGTGCGACCGAGGTACCGGTGACCATGACCTACCTCGTGCCTCGCGCCTACAGTAGTATTAGTAGTAGTTTGTAAAGATGGTTCCGACTATTCAATCCGTCCAAACTCGCAGCTCATGTACTGTAAGCGTGATGATATATATTTTTAACTATTACGGGTGACCATAGTAAATAGGACCAAATATTGTTGGTGAAAATAGCGATTTATATCGTTTTTTGTGTGTACCGTAGGTCCTATTTAATATGGTCCCCCGTAATACTATTGAAGCTTGTAGCTTGTCCCACAGCGCGTTTTCGTAATAGAACTTACTGTAGGAGCGATGAGACTGCGTCTGGAAAGTGTGTTTCGGGACCCGGTGCACACTAAGCGCGTCGCCATCAAAGGGCACACTAGGTACACTAGGCACACTAGGCATACAGCCACCGCAATACTGCAATGCTGCTGTATCACTGCACTGTGATACACGGCTCGCGAAATGTGGAAGGGGATGACAACGCTAGCTCCATCGAAAGTGGCTCCGTATTGGCCACGAGTACCGAAAGCAGGAAAAGTAAAGAGTACAGAATCCGGAATGGTGCTGGAGGAGAAGATAACCTCGAGTCGAAACAGTCTGGCCGCGTGCTTCATTGCCAGCGAAGCGGGTTGCCAATTTCCACTGTCAGCTATCAGTAAGGGGTATAGGGCATGTCTTGGTCAGGCACGCATGCCTTCATGTGGAACGCCTCACTAAGGAGTGCTTTACAACGGCATGCCATACTTTTAAGCCGGGTGAAGCCAGAGATCCCACAGAAAACATGAAGAAGCCAGAGATTCGCGCTGGCCAAACGGAAAGCTTCCGAACAAATGCCTAATTTGTCTGAGGCTTTTTTTCACCAGCGCACGCCCTCGATGACGGCGGTATTGATTAATTCACATTAATTTATTCATTCATATTTCAATACTCTTCATAGTTTTCATCAGCGAGAGTACTAAGCTGCCCCATTAGCCCCACGTATAATGCTGCAGTCCTGTTTGGGGGACGAGCCAGCCTAGCTCCAAGTGTTTTGTCCCCAAGTCAGGACTGCGGTACTCAGAGGGTTAAGGCATGTCTTATCCTACAGCAGTGGGGTGCGCCGGGGTATGACTTGATATGGCTCCTCGTCGGCTGAAAACTCGCCAGAGTGCGTTCCTTGTCCATGGAAATCGCTTCACAAAAGTTCATGCCACACGCGCATACCAACCGGTACAGGAAAATTTCGAGCATATTTGCTATAAAGATGTCGTATAGTAGCAAATATGCCGTTTCAATTAACGAGGCTGAGGCCGAGAAAAGACTGCTGCGTCTGCTCGTTCTCAAAGTGCATCGATTTCCTGATTGCTTCGCTCGCTTGGTGATCGGTTGTTAGAAATAGGTACTCCGTGAGCTTTGTGTCGTTGGTCAGTTGCAATGGTAGTTTCAGTGTTGTCACCCAATCGACGCAAATATCGAGCGGCGTCACTCGCACCGTGTGGTGTGTTCATGTTTGACCTTTAATTTTGGACGAACCACACATCTAGGATTTTCGAATATCTCTGGATGATCCCCGATGGTCCTTCTCTTTTGACTTTATTTCACGATACTCGCGCACTCGTGATATCTGTGTGTACGTGGGGGGCCGAGAGCGCCTGTATATACTTGCAAACCTTTGCGCGAGCCTGATCGGTCGCACGTCTGACAGATACAGCATCATTCCGGATCAGCCTAGCATCTACCCACGCCGCCTCTACTGTTACACATTATCGAGTGATAAAACGGGTCAATTCATATCGCTTTCACATTTCTTTCATGTTCCTTTCATATTCCTTTCATGTTGTTTTCTCGTCCTTTTCTTATCCCTTACATATCCCTTAAATACCCCGTTGACATTCCTCATACACCCCTTTGGTGTCTTCTCTCTGTCCCTTTCGCACCCCGTTCACACCCCGTTCGCACTCCGTTCTTTTCCCTTTCACGCCCCGTTCACATTCCTTTCGTGCCCCTTTGACATTCCTTTCGCATCCCTTTTTTGCACGTTTGGTATTCCTGCAGCTAGAAGAGGCTGACATCCCCTGGGACTTCGACAGTCTGCTGCAGTCCATCACGCAAGACCTAAACGCTGAAAAAAAAATGGCGTTTGAGTCCGGAGCAGGAGGGGCTGGCCTAGGCAGCCCAGGACGGAGCACCCTCGAAGAAGGCTCCAGCTCGCGTCTGCAGGGAGGGTCGCGATTAAATCGAGCTATGGTTGCATGAACAATGAATCCGGTTGGATTGTTTTCTCGGTCTTGAGCTTTGTGTGCACCCCCTTTATTGCTGATGGCTTGGACCTTTGTGGTCCTGCGTACAAGGCGGACACCACAGAGATACATTTGAATCGTGCTTGTGGGGCAGGGCTTTCCTTCCGGGTCCATAAAGCATAGCTGCAGGTCGAGCTGCTCCACTCTGGCATAGCTGCAGGTCGAGCTGCTCCACTCTGAAGAACGGACACGTCCGACGGATGTCGAGCTATATTGATTTAGTGGAGAAATTACCAACTCGGCTACCCGGGGATGAACGATCGAACGATTTCCCAGCGCAGGATTTAGGCCTGACAACAATAACGCGCGTGTGCTGTGCAATAATTGAAGTATTTAATCAAAAGTTATGTTTGTAATTTTTTTTGTTTTTTTTCAACATATTTTGAGGGGAAAGAGGGCGCCGCCTACAAATGTGAGAAGAGCTACAACACAGCAATGCAACACAACCTTCACTGGTTTTACATCCCGAATAGCAGCACCACTCCCGGCGCATGCTATTAATTTTTCTGGGGCTATGATAGTAACTTGATTATAGTACAGAAGCTCTAGACCTCACCCAAAAAACTGTTTTTAGACGAAAATGAAGTTGCTCCTCGATTGACAATCCCATGACTTACTGTTTATATCACGGGGGGGCATAGTAAATAGGACCTGCGGTACACACAAAAAACGATATATTCCCAAATTTTTAAGAACAAAAATTGATCCAATTTAATATGCCCCCCCGTAATAAAACTGCAAGCACACGATGGAAATACTGTGACACAAGACCGAAAAGCCGACGATTGAGGGGTAAGGGTCCCCGTCATTCAGAAAAAAAATCCCCCCCAAACTGATATTCATATCATACCAGCACGCGTCTCCCCCATCCCCCGATCACGTCGCCCGCCTGTGAATGAGCTTGATGAGTATTATTACGGGGGACCATAATAAGTAGGACCCACGGTAGCAACTAAAACCTACATATTTTTGTTTTTTACTCACAATATTTGGTCCTATTTACTATGGTCCTCCGTAATAGTAGAACGCATGGCAACGATTCGTCGGGGCTGTGACGCTACTGTACTGCTGCATGGGTATGATCATCCGAGGGTTGTTCAACCTAAACGTGATAATATGGAGCGATTCTGATTATGTGACCTCCCGCTTCATCTTCACGCGTTTTACAACGAGATTAATTGCAAAGCTATCCTCCCAAGCCCCGACCACGTAGCTCCTCGCCCTCCTTCCTGTGTACGAGTCATGTGGCCCCCTGGCTCTCTTGTATACTTCGGTGTTCAGTGTGTGTTCTTACAACTCGCGGAGACGCTTTTGATCCAAACAGAAGGGCCGTATTGTGGGCACTCTCAGCAAGACACCACACGGTTTGCCGCTATTAATAAGCAAAACCTCTCTCGTTACAAGAAAGACAGACACTCTTGAAAGGAGATAATTGACGAGGAAAACGAACGCGATCAACACTGACGCGTGCTCAAGCTCAAACTTTGTACGTGAGTTCTTCTGTAAGTGAATTGTCGCTTTTTTGGACGGACGAAAGGCAATATACCCAGGACAGGTAAATTAATATATGCAGAAAACAGTTTACCGGTGATGTTCTACACCATTTATTTAACGGCGTGAGAGAAATCCACCATGAAAGCACCTTCTGATCGATACCCTGGGACGTGATAGGCCTTACGCAATTAGGCGAGGTAAACATACCTCATGATGGTCGTTTGGAAGGACTCTCGTGTTGCATTACATCGGGCGAACGAGGAAAGAGAGAGTGAAGACGTGTCCACCTCTAACGTCGGTCGGTCGTCGAAGTGACGGTTTCACCCACAGTACTATTAATAAAATACCCCCGGCATAGGCAAGACTTCCTACCATATATGTATTCCACCGCACAAGACTCCCGGACCGCTGGGTGCGATACAAACAGCAGTACTCCGAGCATGCTCAACACTTTCTATCATCGGCAACACTTTTGGCCAAGTCGCGGTGAAAACCAACTTAAGTATATATACGGCGGTATCACCTATCTATTACATAGGAATCGCTGAGGTGTGCAGCCAGATCGTGGTGCAGCGTTGCCTTGAGCTACGGACGACGGTATGTTATTTTCTGTATCGGATTTACCCATTCATTATTAATTTACCCATTCATTATTTTACCTACTTACAGTTAAGTTATTTAGTAGCTTGGTGGTATCACGTTCCAGTGGCTAGAAAGCGGTGCAATACGTACCGGTTTGAGACAACGTCGTACACGTCTCAGTAGTTTATATTAGTATAAGGAGACAGTGAGATAAGTGCCACGAGTAGATCTGCACATGACGTGCTACTAACGAAAGGGTTCTTCAGTAGATTGTGCGTGTATGAAGATACATGGTTCAGGGGACAGTCTGGTACTTGACTGCCCCCATCTGTGGCCCTTTGATCCCGTACGCCATCACTGAGCTCCCTTGAGATAAGCAACAAGAACAACTTTACCAAGAAGAAGCGTGTCTTCGCCAGCCTCGACATCCCTGCGTCCCCCCTCTATAAGGGACTCCTTTCATTTTTGGCGTCGTCGGCAGGACCTGGCTGCCCGCCTCATCCGGCATTCTGCTTCGCCATACTCCAGCCCCATGGTAGCCCTCCCCAAGAAGAATGGAGGCGTCCGCATGACCATCAATTACAAGAAGCTGAACGCCATCAGCTCCCTCAGACAACTCCCCATCCCCCCCGTTGACGAGATCCTCGACTCCCTGGGCAAAGGACGCATATTTCTCTTGTTCGACCTCGTCTCCTCCTTCCATCAGATTTCCATCGACAAGGATATCATCCCCCTCACCGCCTTCTGCATACCTGACCGACTTTTCGAGTGGTTCGTCATGCCGAGGGTAGCAGTGCCGCCCCAGGCTGGTTCGTCAGGGTGATCAACGAGGTCATCAAAGGCCTTGAACGCGTCGCTGCTTACTTTGACGACATCATCGTCTACGATCGCGACCTCATCGCACACACCGCCAACATCCGAGCCCTTTCCGAACGCCTTCAAAAACACAACCTCAAGCTTCCCCCTTCCGAGGCCAGAATTGGCGCCACCAAAGCCGACTTCCTGGGACATACGATCTCCCCCGACGGCGTTAGCTTTAACGCCGATAAGGTCGCAGCCTTGACCAACATGCCAATGCCGACGAACGTGAAGCAAACGCGAGCGCTCCTTGGTGAAATCGGCTACTACCGGAAGTTTCTCGACAACCTGTCCAAGCGCCTAAGCCCCATCACGGCCCTTCTCAAGCAAGGGGCCAAATTCCTTTTCACCCCGGCTATGGAAGACATCGTCCGCCAGGTTCTCCACGACCTCGCCAAGCCTCCGGTCTTGGTCTTTCTCGACTGGGAAGCCGTGGCCGACAACTCCTGCCCCTTCTGCTTGTACTGTGACGCCAACCGCGACGGCTTCGGCGCCACGCTCGAGCAAGAACAACCAGACGGCTCCGTCCGCCCCATCCTCTTCATCAGCCGCTCCACCTTGGACAACGAACGTTCTTGGACTCCCCTGGGCCTTGAAGCCGGCAGCATCGTTTGAGCCATCAAACGACTACGCGGTCACCTTTGGTCTACCAAGTTCCGCATCTACTCGGACCAGAAGGCGCTCGAGGACATCGCCAAGGTAAGCGAGCACAACGGTCGCGTCCAGCGTTGGCTGGAGTTCCTCTCCGCGTACACATACACGCTGGAGTATCGCAAAGGCTCGGCCAACGGTAGCGCGGACTTCCTTTCACGCCTACCACTGCCTGCCACCGACGCTGACCGCATTGGACCCAACCGCCTCATCAGCCCTGACACCGTTGGTATCTACCTCATCCGGCCCTGTGGCTTTGTGCCTTGCAAACCCTCCATGCCGGGTATCGGCTTGGGTGGGTTGGTATCCCCTCCCTCCACCCCCATCCTGGTCATCCGACCCATCCCCTTCACCGACGACGACTTCGGCGATTTCCGTCGCTTTGGACCGTACATGGACCCCGTCGGCCCCTTCTCCGCCCCCACAACCTTCGTCGGTCCTATTTTGACCCACGACACCACCAACGCCGCGCTCAACAAATCCGCGACTCGCGCCGTGGACGCCGGCGCTCCTCTTGGCTTGGCTCTGAGGCCGCCCGTCGTCTCCCCACCATCCACCATCGGCGCGACAGTTCCAATCCTTCCGGACCTGGTCTCTTCCCGGGCCCGCCATCGCGCAGCTGCCGCCGCTGGAACTCCCCGCACCGCTACCGACTACCTGGTATGGTTTCGGCCGGCGGCCTCCGAAATCAAGATCCCCTTCTCTCGCGACCCCAGTCAAAGGACCGCAAAGGCCTTCATCATCAACCACGCCTCCGGCTACTTCTCCCCTCCGGTCGGCGCAGGCCCCACTGCAGGCGCCCACCGGCTCAAGATCGCCTTCGACATCATCTTCTCCCGCGACCCCAGCCAGGGGACCGCAGAGGCCTTCATCATCGACCACGCCTCA